>JADNRX010000405.1:0-46591 GCA_015501595.1 Hymenopellis radicata
AGGAAATTGCCTTTATCATAAGGATTACACACAACTTGAATAATTCGAATTGGACGCCTCGCTTCAGGAAAACCTTGAAAAGACTTAAAAAGTTTTCAGGAATACCACCTTCTTCACCCTCCTTCTCTCAAGTTCAGTGCATTAGCTCTGACTTGATATTTGTCTTCTTCTCTATTTCTCTCTCTATCCATGACCACCTGGATAAGAGTCATGCACCTTCTCGATGACCACCTCGAGGAGTGTCTTGCACCTTCTTGATGACCACCTCAAGGAGCATCTTGCACTTTTCTGATTGACTACCTCAGGAAGTGTCTTACTATCTGCGTACGGCGGGTATCTGATTAAATATCCCCATTCTGACCACAGCGCATGCTAAGCACTAGCATGTTGCCTCTAGTGCGCGGTCGATTCTGGTCCTTTCGACTAACACCTGATCATCATGACATTCCGGATGTACAACATCTTCAGCATATGGTTACAGCTTGGCCAGCTGTACCATTCTTGGCCCTTATGACAGCTCGACCTCCAATTAGCTACTGGATTGCTCGACATGACACATTCTACCCCATTTCTATTATCTACCACCTTCATCTTTGACCACCACTTTCAATCCCTCCGGTATTGAAATTTTGGTTGGGGGGAGATGTACCATTCATGCACTCCCTGTGCATGGAATGGTATCAATCCCTGCAGGATTGCACATAGAGATCCACATCAGGTGATCATGTAGATTCCTTTTCATTTATCTCCTTTCCCTTGACACTTCATTTATCTCCTTGACATCTCTCCTTTTCCCTTGACATTTCATCTATCTCCATGATATGTCTCCTTTACGTTGATATTTCATCTATCTCCATGATACACTTCATTTATCCCTGACATATAGGAGGCTTCATACTGTATATAAGCTACAGTACTCAGCCTGTATTCCTTAGTTACATCTCTGAGCTAGATCCCCCATATCAGCACTCTTCTGCTTTCTCTTGGGTTCTGATCTTCTCACTCTTCTCAGTTTCTCACTTCTTGAGTGTCTCCTTCTCTCGAGTGTTTATCATCGTGGTGATCCCAAGATCTTGTAGTTCTTGTGATCAGGTACGGACTTAGGTGCACAACACCCAATTGGCGACATAGGATCGTCAGGATCCCCGGTTTTCTGGTATTCGGGGAGTTGAATCAGAGCATGAGCGAGACGAATGTCGGATGGGATGTTATGATAGACTGCGCCTCGACAAGAGTTCGGATGAAGGACACGAAGAATAAAGTCTGAAAGGGACGGGACCAAGAACCTTGTGATCGCTTCCTGAAGTGTAATGGCCTCTGAAGTGTGAAATCCCGGCGAAGGATTGTCCAGAACAGTCAAGCAGCTGTCACCGTAATCTACACTATGGTCGTGTATATCGAAGTTGTGGATTCTTGTCTCATAGACAAATCCATGAGAACCCAAGCGCTTTGAGCACGACAGACAGTTATGAGTTTGGAAGAGGAGCCAATAGATGAATGTACGCCATACAGGGGAGTTCGCCTCCTTTCCAAGCCATGCCGGACCGCATCGCATCGCATTCCCAAGGATCTGGACCCAGACCGCTATATCGTACTTGGCGGAAGGCGTCAAAATCTGCTCGGACAGGAAATTCGCCGCAAAGCTTCTTTCAGAGGGATCGAGGAGCCGAGGAAGAGAGAACGTCGATTTGATATGTTCTGGCACCCATGGCAAAAGTCCATCCGGTGAAATGCGGATGAGAGATCGTGTTAGAACTTCGTACAAGGGCTGGGCTGCTGGAAGCGTCTTGTACTCGGGTGAACCCATTACACTATCAATTGCGTCTTCAAGAGCCCGCCTGGGAATGGCCTTCGTGACCAAAGGAATACTTTCAAGAGGAAGATTCGCGATCGCCTGCAGGACAATTGTCTGAACCGAACTGTTCGAAGACACGCCGTAAAGCCAGACAGATGCCTCGGCATCAATAATATACGATTTGGATTGGACGATGGCTTTTTCAGCATCGCTGAGCGTTGGCGGAGTGGAGCTGCAGAGCGCAACAGAAGCATAAGAGACATCGGGAGGGCTATCAGATTGAGATTGTTGCCCTAGCCGCTCCTCACAAAGACAGATGGCTGCCTGCCATTGCTCAATGGCGGTGTCAGTGGTATCACTCGATTGGCTAGAGTCGCGACGCCTCTTGACCAAGAGGACTATGCGTCGAAAGGAAAACCATCTGCTCATTCGCCGGACGTGATGGGAAAGACGATAAGCATAATGCGTTAAGGGCGTCTTATACGGACATTCGGGATCGAAAACAGGAAGAAGGTTTGTTACGAGGTACGCGGCTAGGGCGGCAGCTACAATGACAGAAATGGAGGCGGTGATACGCTTGCTGAGGGAGAGGAGCAAGAGGATAAGACCCGCAAAGAAAACTCCCAGCGCGACGTGCATCAGAATGGGGAGGAGGCCGATGATCACAGGAACATGCCACTCGGACATGTTGGTAAACCGGAATTGGCGGATACGACCGCGTTCACGATATGTCCCTAGTTGGATCGAAGTGCGGTATTCGTGTATCCATTGCTTGGTTAGAACGGCGATCAACGCTGTCGTCAGGCTGAGAGCCAAGCTGGTAAACCACAGCCCATTGACCCAGGTGGCTGTCGACGTTGCGTGAAACGTCATATTTGGAGTGAGATGGGAATGGCGGACGGCATCGGAGGTCAGACCGTCCATAGCCGCGCGTTGAAGATGCACAAGCTCGAACACGAGATACGCAGTGACCTCGCCATTGTCGATTTGAAGGGTCTGAAATGTCTGCGCGACGAAGGTGGATACAACAGCGGAGAAGAGACCTGCCTACAATCGAGAGTTCAAAACCTAAAGAGCAAGGTAATAACGTGCGACTTACGAAGACAAGCAGCACATCGAGAGCGTCAGTCCAGCTCATTACTTTGTCGGCATCCACTTTCGCGCTCTCGGAAAGATACGTCTTCCACATCCGCCCGCTTTCTCCCATTTCTTCGTAAGGCTTGTCCTCTCCGTACTTCTGTTCGTAATCGAATGGATCTACGACTGCAATACATCTTAGTACTAAAGGACAACGGTAAGAAGAAAGTATAACACTGACCACCTGGGGTCCATTGACTGGAATGCCTGACTCCAAAGAACGGGCTTCCCTTCTGCATCGCATCTGAATCGTCGGAGAACGACGCGAATCTTGGTGGGGCCCGCCGTCGTCTGGGACGACACTGTTCTGGAGCGTCGATCCACTGCTGGATTCATTGCTGCCATCGCGGTGAAACTCTGCACTAGGATTTAACGGCTGCTGAGGGTCTGGAGGACGGGTCTCGTCTGAAGGTGCAGCAGTGTTAGAAGACATGATGTTGTTGAAGAGGGAAACGCGATCGACCGGGGACTCGTATTTGAGGTCTTTTTTTAGTCCAGATCACTCATCCAGGAACGCGTCCTTCTTCCTGGAAAGAAACAAGCGCGCTGATGAAGGAGCTACATATTGGGAACATATGCTGGCATGCGCATCCATTTCATTGTGACGAAAGAGCTAAAGACTCTCGGATATTGAGGACTCGTTGGAGCATAGTGCAGTTGAGGGGTAAAGCAGAGTTGACTCGAAAATTGGAGGTTTGTGCGGTATGTCGTGGCGGAGCAAAGACACCGCTTTTCTTCCCACGCTTTGACTACCAATCAAGGGATCACGTCCTGTTTTGTCCATTTTCATCAGTACATGACCTCGAGGATGGGAGCTCGCGTACACTTACCCACCTTCTTAAACCGCCACACTTGAGGTGGAGATCTGATAACGGCAGCTGATTTCGCCGGACTCGGTAGAAATATGTGTTCAACAGCGATACCACATATACTTAAGCGACAACCTGTCCTTCCTGGGGCCCTTGATCTTGGTCTCATGAACAGTGAAATCCTTGCATCGTTGTGGATTCCGATCGATGTCGACGAGCGACTTGTCCAGGGACGACGACGGTATCCCTCCAAATAGATCCTGACGGATCCTCGCCACGTCGTCTTCCGTCTCAGAAGTCCAGTCCATGGTGAGGTTGAACGTCGAGGATAACGACACGATGATGTACCGACGGCATGAAAGAGACTGTCTATGAAAGAAACAAATGGCACGAGCATGCGAAAAATATCATAAGAATATTGCATTCCCAGTCGAGAAAATCCTACATTCGACCAGCTTGGGAAACGAACAAGACTGTCTGGGTTAGAAAGACGAACATATATCCCATAGTATATGTTGTCCATTGCGCACATGAATCATCGCCTTCTCCATTTCCAGGACGTCATCTAACGAGCAGACCGAGATTAGTTCGACTATCCCGCAAACAAGTTGAGAAACACACATTCCACTGTCAAAGTAAACTCCTCCAATGTTTCCCTCGCCTTCTCCAACAACTTCCTCGATGCCTCCACCTCGCCAATCCCATGTACATGCACCGTTGATCTCTTCAGTGCATCCAGATTGAACAAACACGGAGCGCATAAGACCGCCCGGAACGTATCGTTCGTATCGCACTTCCACCTCCGGCAATCCAACGTCAAGGACTTTAACGCGGACCCAGGACACCACAAGGACACAGACCGACCAGGCCCTTGATCGTACGTCTCGAACACCAAGTGCTTTAGGCTCGTGAAAGGACGTAGGAGGCTGATACTAATAGCGACGTGATGTGTTTGGTCGAAAGAACAGCCGTGATGGTGGTGGCGGCGGCGACGGAGCAATCGTGTCGAGACCCATCAGGTGGGAGCAATAATATGGATTTTTGGGGTGGAGGATATGGGGAATACATCCAGTGAGGGTATCATGGATCCATCCAGTGGATACTCGTTCGCGAACACGACAGCGCGAACGTATCAGCGGAGAGGGAGTAAAAGCTGTCCGAATAGGCTTTGGAAGGCCATGGGACCGAGGGTACGCCAAAGGTGGACGCGACATCGGGGAAGAAAGGTATGGGATACGAGTGCGCATGTTTTGGGCGTGGACCTGTCGTAATAGAGCCCGCCGATAATGGCACGTTGGTGCCAACTGGGCATCTTTATTGCAGGCCTGCTCGTATGCATCGACGAGGTGATTAGCTCGGCATAAACCGCAGGCGGAATAGGACGCTGAGCGAGTGGTATAGTCCCTAATGAGCCATTCTGGGGAGGGAAGCGCGTCCCGGACGATGTGTGAGGTGCGGACCTGTGGTCCGCCATCTCTGCAATCCCAGAGAGTAAAATTGACGACATGTGCGATCGACAGGCCTCCTCTAAAGAATTGAAAATGACTATTATTATTATAAGCGAAGCGGAAGAATGCAAGCGTACCAAGACAGTCCATTAACAGCGCATACAAGCCAGTAAGATCAACATTAAATCACATCGCCTTTCACAGATTATTCCTCCTCCGAGTGGTGTTGTCCAGCAATCGAGGCTTCGACTTTGACAATCATTCTGTCAAGGGTCCAGCATAGCGGCCATTCATGTTATCTACGCGCATTTCCATTTCGTGCGCTATATGGGCCTCTCTCTTCATTGCTGACTACTGGTCTTGTTCGACGGCGTAAGTCAGCATTATCCGAAGTATGGTCGATCCGGAACTTCTCCGCATTGACTGGGACGACGTGGAGAGGCTTGTCCGTTCCAGTGAATGCATGGAGAAAAATGCAGATATCCGTCGTCGTTATACGAGGAAGGGAGCGTCCTCCTCGGCCATGATGGTGATATCTGTACAGGGCGCGATTCGAGACGCGCGACCTCTGCGAGCAAAATCAGCCCAGACCGGCGACGAGCAGAGTACGGATACTGACTGCGTTCAAGCATTTGTACGAGGAACAGCTCTTCTTGCACTCCTTTGGCGTGGATATATGCGCGGGTATGAATGGATACTGGTCGAGTTTTAGCTACCGCCAACATCGCGGACGACAATGAGCACGCACCATGAACGTCTCAAAGTTGGAGTCCCGATTTCTACGCCATGCGACGCGTTGATCCCGTCAGCGCTACCAGCCTGTCGTCCAGCAGCTGCTTGAGACCGTCGATCTTGCCTGTCCCGATGTCAGAAAATCTGGAAAACTCAACAGGGGGCGACGCACAGCTTTGAAAAGGCGTGGGCCATCTGCAGCAAGAGTATATGCGGGTGACCGTCGTCGTGGACAACGAGGACGCCCTCGATGCCAAAGTCTTCGGAGTTGCGCGCCGATACCGACGGTCCTCCCTCAAGATGCGCCTGGAGAGCGGGCAGTAGTGGTAGTCTGTAGAGCCGGAGGGTACAGGTTGATGGTTGTTGACCTGTCGTTGACATCGTGGCCGATAATGAGCCAGCCATACCGGTTACTTTCCGGCAATCATCCTCCATCAAAACTCGGAATGCTGACCGGAACCACGAGGGTGTCCATTCTAGAGGTGAGACGGTACGGTTCTATAGGCACAGTACGTGGTAAATATTATCGTACAGTTGGACCGGTTACAAAACAAAAGTACTGATACTTCGTTGGATCATGCTGCATTGACACGCCGTGGACTCAGCAACATCCTCAGACCACTTGAGAGGGGCTGGACCCTCATTATTGCCTTCATCGGGGTGACGCTACTGGACCGACTTCCACGAGGCGTAACCGGGATGCAGAAGGGCATCCAACGCTTCCTGTTTATTCATATCGACCGTCTCTCTAATCTGCTTCGCAAAACCCTCAGAGCCTTGCATCTTCAACAGACCGAAGAACCTGAGACTATCATGGGGACTAGACATATCAAATCTGTAGTTGGAGACCTCGGAAACGATACACTGTGGATATTCAAACAATTAGATTAGAATGCCTGGGCAACACATGACACGCACCTCCTTGCTCTTGTTAATCCATCCGACAATTGTTGTGACAATGTTCTGTTCGACAAGGAATCCGAGAACGGCGGCATCGACACGATGCACCTCCCAAAGCGCAAGTGCAGATCGCAGCGCCACAGAGAGGTGGGCGAGATGCTTAACTTTCGCCTGGGGATCGTCGACAGTGAGAACGTGCTCCACGACCACCACGGGGATCTGAACGTCATAAGAGGACGACTGGGTTGCTATCGCAAATTCGGGAAGAACATTTTCCACCTCCGCAGTGCGTGGTACTCCGTTAAAGATAGTATGTCCGTCCTTGAGCGCAAAAACAAATGCGAAATGTGGACAAATCTCATCCACGCTGCGTAAGGCTCCAATTTCGCGGAGGCGACGGTGAACGGTCCAATGCGGATAGTATCTGTGGACAACTCAAATCAGTACTTGTTGGGTGCGAACATCTTGAGCGACATACCTGACTAACAACTCCAAGGCCTCGCAAGATCTCCACGCTCCAGAAAATAGACAGTTGTAGAACGCCATCCAATGTGTGATTCGCAAGTGATTGTTTATAGGGTCTACAGGCATAGCACACAGGTCCCGCGCGTAAGAGCAAAATAGCAGAGAGAATGTGATATCGGAGCTTGTAGGTGAAGACTCCAAACTCGTCCAACCGGGATTGCCTGAGGAGCAGGCATTCTGGAATTCAGCGAGAAGAGGATGGGCACGGTCCGGGAGTCCTTTCTTGATGTCGTCGGCTCCTTGCTTCAAGAAAGAATCGGAAGGATTTCCGGATCTGTCGAAGAGACGCAGCCAGAGGCTAATATGCGCTGGTAACTGTGTTGAGGTCGTCACGGGCTGAATGACGATAGCGGCAGTACGCAGCCACAGTTTAATGTCATCTCCGGATGAACGAAATAGAAATCTGTTCAAAGAGGGAGATCATATGTTTGAACAATGCGGAAACCAATCAATGCGCACTGGAGAACTGCATCCTCGACCACCAATGGTGGTCGCGTCACATCAATCAATCGTCAATCTGTGAATCCTCCCTCTGCTGCAAGTCGAACGGCATCATCAGCCCAATGGCATGGTAACAACTCTTCGTTTGGGCTCTTGCCGAGTTCCGTAGAGATGCTCTTTGCGCTGCGATGTATATTGGAAATGATTGTCCGCAAATGAAGAACGTCGAATGTTTGACGAAGAAGATCAAATTGTTTCCATGCCTCGTCGTTGATCGTGGATGCAAGGCTAGATAGCACGTCGATTGTCAACTAAAACGATTAGAAGAATAGACCACGCGCACCGTTCTTCCTTTACGTGAGTTCTGTACAGTACCAATAAATGTGTCAACTTCGTACTGTTTTAGGAAAAGTCCACACAACGGCGTGTCGATTCCCAAGACTGAATATAAGGGCAGGGCGGCTGTCAAGGCGGCACTCAAATGGTGCTTGTGCTCATCGTTCCCGCGGTTGTCATCAGCGTGAGAAAATACTTTCTTATATTCGACAACAAGGATTGGAATGTCGAGGTATGCTGGCCGTGAACATCCACGAGAGAATACATATGCCGGATGATACTTGAATGCCTCCTGTAAGCGCGGGTGGGAGGTGGGGATCCTAACCGAGAAAACGACATCAGGAATCATCACCGGGAACTCCAGGTCGGCGAGTGTGGCGGTTGTGGGGAATGCGGACCAGCGAGGACGAAAGCTGTATATCATATCAATCGCGGTTGTACCAAGACTAGATTGACACCCGCACCTGATACTGACTCCTTTCTGCTGAAGCTCGTTGTGCCAGACATTTAGCATCAGCGAATCGTACGCTGGCGTCCATGCTAGCGCGGGGGTGCAATCTTCCGTGGTTGTCTCTTCGGCTCCGCAGTGCTGATGCACGGCGGCCTCCACGTCCAGAGTACCGCATAAAGCGACCCGAAATTGGCGCAAATCGGCGTCAAGGTCCCAGCTTGTTTCCCTGCACGTAGGCCCCTCGGTTTCCGACAGCACAGGGTAGAATTTATAGAGGCCTTTGTTCAACTGGGCTCTGCTGTACGCCAGGCTGAATTTTCCGGCCGGCCCTTTTACCGCAGTAGGCAAATCGAGCAGCAAATAATCCTGAGAACATTTGTCAAAGTGTGTACATCTTTCAAAGGAAATCACCGACTTTCATGATGTCGGGCCAAGAACATTTGAAGACATTATTCACTGTTGTTGCAATAATTCCGTCCGGCCCTTTACCTACAGTGATGCTAGTTCCAGCTCGCGGGATTAAAGAGTAAGGCGGGATTGAGGCAGAGTCTCTGACCCTGTAAAGAAGTCTGGCAAGAATTCAGCTTCGAACACAGACCGTCATGGTGCACACGTACTCTCGTAGTTCATCATCTGGACAGTGTGGATAGTGCCCAGGCATCTCACAAGCTAGGCGATTATCCCGGGATGTGAACGTAGTGCTTGAATTTACGATGGTGAGGTGCCGGCGGGAAGAGGTGCTCGTGCAGTTGAGAGGAAGAAGCAGTGTTAGTATTTGTCCTTGTTAGTCTCCCTGTCTTTCATCAAGCCCGATACGTTCGTCGACGAGTGCGAAGCCGACGAGACGGACTAGTCAGATCCAGAACAAAGATTTTATGAAGGCTATGAACGTACGAGCTCCAACAAGCTCCCGCGACTGTTCAATGACGGCGTGTTTGTCCTGTATACAGGCACCCCAGCGCGCCGTCGTTTGAATACAGTGGCGAGTCTGGTTCATGACATTGGTCTGTTACAATGTTACAAGATCGATTCCGCCTACGCTAAGTAAATAGCTAAGGTAATAGGCGAAAATGAGAGAAGAGGTGCTATCGCTGAGCGTTGTAACGTACTATGCCTCTCGGCCGCCCTATCATCTATGCGAGAGTCGACGTCTGCCATAGCAGTGCTCGGGTACTACAGTAGGGGCTTGGATAAGAGGGTTGGAGGCCATCGTGATTGTAGTTTCAAGCTAAAGAGCAAATGGCACGTGTTTGAAGTATACTGTGCGCAGCGCCACCATAAAGTACTTTGGGGTATGTTCGTAGGCACTGCACGCAAAAACAATATGAGAACAACAATGACCACTCCGACATGCCTGGTTCGAGCAGGCGACATCAAGATGACGGGTATCCTTTACAGTCTTGCGCTCTTCCAACTGAGCTAAGGTCGGATCTCAAGACAGTTAAGCCGATCGCTCTATGCTTGGTGTTCACTACTAAAAGGGATCTCTACTTGAACAGATTTTGCGGGAGCCATACTTGATCCATGCAGCTGGCCCCCAGCTCTCCTGGCGTTTCAACGATCTCCTCAATTCGTCTGTATGCTTAGGACACTTAGATTTTGACCCTACATCGTCGAATTGACTATCAATCACAAGAAGTCAAAGGATTATATCTAATCAACCCTCTGTAGGACACGTTAAAAGGATCAGATCTTCCAGACCTTTTGATGTATTTCTCTCCCATAGGCATGATAGACACCATCGGGATGCCCTGATTATTCGGACCTTCTTTGATTCGGTCATACTCCGATGCGTCTTCTCCTGTCTCGTACGACCTTACGGGCCGCAGTTCGACAAGAGGCGGGCATTGCCTGAAGTCCATGTGGCGGACGAGAGAGTTGTCGGAGTTGACGTGGGCGCGCATCACTTCTCGCGTGATATAGCTGAAAAATAGGGCATCGCGCGAGCTGGTAGCTTGGCACATGTTTACTATGCAAAGTCGTAAGAACATCATCGTCAACTAGAGGAGCCAGTACTTACATCTTCGCGATTCTTGGTAACTGGGACATATCTCGCGATGACGGGCTTCCCACGCGCCCTTTTGGCACGCTTCGGAGCAGTAATAATACAACTCGCACCCAGAACAAATGCGTAGAGGGTAATAATCGGTGCTACGAAGATTTGGACACTGTTATCCAGATGAGATTGAAGACTCGGCAACAAGTGGACAGACGAACCTCGGCCCAATCACATATCGGCACTGGATATGCCTGATACAGCTTGTAAAGCGCCGTCATATCGTTGAACTGTTTCTCATAGATTTTCCAGGAGGGCGAAGCCAAGAGTCCGGGAGTAAGGAAGCGTTTCATCTGACGATCCGTCTGAATAGCGTACTTGAGAGTAGAATGATATGTGAGATATGGTGACGCGTGCTGTAAGAAGCTGGCCGTTGTGTTCACCGATATGTCCCTATTCGCGGAGTCGATGAGCTCTGGGTAGGCCTGAGACATCAGGTGCTGCATCCGCACGATGCTCAGCACAGCTTTGCCTTTGTACGCTTGCCGTGCGACATGCCCGAATATGAGGATCAGGCGGTCGAGGTGTTGGTACGCCATCATAACACAGGCGTTGCTGATGGTCAACAGTCCGCGCCTAGCGAGCGTGCTGAACTCGGAGGACTTTACGATTTGACGGAGTCGCTTCGATTCGGATATGGCACACAGCAACTCGCACGTCCAGCGCACATGCCCGTTGTTCACAAGACGGTCAGTTACGCGCTTCACCGTGAGGAACTCGAAGACGCCGCGATAAATAGTCGCGAGGCTATTGATCATATGCTGCAAATCGTCTAGTGAGATATGGAGATTGGAAGCCCGAAGACGGCCTATATTCATGATGACGCTGGATTGGAAGAGGTCTGCCAGGGTCTCGGGCTCCGTTTTGAGAGCGTTGTAGACCTCCAGAGTCTGTGGAGGAAGGTTGGAAGGGTTTGTGTTTAGGAGATAGCCGAGCGCGCTGAAGCACTGCAGGACGACTTCCTCGCGCGAGCTGGAAGACGACGAGGTGTCGTGGAACAGCAACACCGGGAGGATGCAGCCAAGGAAGAAGCGATTCCCTTGACTTCGCAGCTCCTTGGGTGCCCGAAGTGACAGAATTTCTCTGTACACCATCGGGTGACGTTCGGCATCGGCGAAGCCAGCAAGAAGAGTTGCCAAAAGCTGAGCGAGGTCATCGCAGAACTCTGATTCGCGATTGGGAAGAATGATGTGTACCACGAAGTAGGTGATCCAGTTGGTCAGATAAGGCATTATCCTGATAACCAATTTGTTGGCCTCTCCCGAATAGAGGGAACCGCCTGCTGGTGAACCCGCACTTCGGAGGAAGCCGAATAGCATGCTCCTGGTGAGAGCTTGGAATACGGACACTGTGGCGTTGAGAGGATCATCAGGGTCGTCAGTCGGATCTGGTGGAGTGGAGGGGATCTCTGTTCGACTCATTCTAGTCAGAATGCCGGAGAACTTTTGGAACGCCCCGCGATTTCGAGGCGCGTCCATTGCCAATGTCATCAGAGCAGACGAGTCAAGGCCGATAGACGGCATATCTAAGTATATTTCAAGTTTTGCTACGAATTAGAATGAACCTGCTGACCGTTCGACGAAAAGAATCGAGTTGATGGTTGCAGATTAAGATCGTGTCGTTTACATAAGCAAGTTCTTGAAGTCGTTTGGTCTCTGATGTCTACACTCAAAAATTCTTCTACCGTACATTGTGCGGCATGATAGACTCTGCCCAGACTGTAGTTATTCAAATCTATCTTTCCATTTCTGAAATCCACTGCTCTGCGATACAGGCGGTCAATGCTGTACAAATCACTTACGATATGTCGCGCGCCGTAAAACCACCGACGCGAAGATAGAGCGATACGTAGGCAGTGGCTGACAAGCTGTGGTACTGACTGGAGCAGAGCGCGCTATTGGTCAAGGGAGAGGTCAATGTGAAGAGTAAAATCATTCGCGAGGGGGCTTTGAACGGAACCACATATAAAGCTGGTGATCCGGAGCCTTTCCAACGTCGACGCTTCTAAACCGATAACATTACCAAGGCCGCTGCCATAACGCGCCTCAACCAAGCATCTTCGAGGTCTTTCCCAGGCTAGCCTTCCGAGCAGCTTTGTTTCATTGTCCGCCATTGTTTGCATATCGGAATTATAACAGAGAGAAGGACGGAAGAGCAATGAGAGTTTCCTAAACTCGTCCAGAGCTTAAAGGCTGGGGAAAAGACGCCCCCCAGATGGATCTTGACGCCGTCCATGGCGAGGTTGAATGGCGAGGTTGAACGTTGGTGATAAGGACACGATGACGCAGTGAAGGCCTGAAGAGACTGCCGACCAGGCGTGTCAAAAGATATGAAAGAAATAAACGAGCGCGCGAAAAATATCACAAGGATGTGTCGAGGAAATCCTACATTCGACTATCTTGGGGAACAAATGAGACCGTCCAGGCTAAGACGCCAGAGGACGAACGGATATCCCATCTAGCCGTACGGGTTCCATGCGTGACACGTGTACTTTGCACCCAGATAGTGCATGCTATACTGGCGCACAGTAAGTAAAAGTCGGATAAAGAAGAGCTCACATTTCGCCTTCTACCTCTTACTGAGAATTAAATATGCGCGCGCGTCACAGCTAGAATCCTCCAAAGTGCCCATCGCTGAAATCCAGAGTGTTTCGCAAACAGCAGACAGTGGTGACGACGGTCGAGATGAACGTGAGCTGATCGGCATTAGTCCGGTTTGATCTTATCTTTCATTTCCTTCCCTGCACTACTAGTACTCGCGCAGAAGAAGTTTCATGCTTATGGCTTCCTAGAATATCAAGAAGTAAACATCACACGTGTCTAGGAATTCGTTACCACAGGGTTCGGAGACACGTTCATAATGCAACTGTCATGTGTGCTCTTTCTCGTAGGCCAGGCCTGTCCCGGAATCACGGTCATGCGCGTGGTATGCGTCAGACATGTCTGTGGTCGTACGTTTCATCCAAATATATCGCTATACTGATTCGTGGCGTCGAAGGTTTGATCGATTGAGAACACGCCCAGCCAGGATGGACACAACGGGCCTCCGACATGTACATGTAAACTGAGAGAACCAAGTGTTTCGACGAGATGCCCGCGACGCGCGATGTCGAGGAGACGGCCGAACTCCGGAGAACAAGCCATTTGTTGAAAGGTTCGGGTCCTGCTGCGACTCGGATGCGGGAGTGATACTGTTGTCGGAGTATAAGTGAATGACCGTGACTGGCGGAAGGTACAGCCCCGGTAGAACGTGGCGGTGGCGCAGGGAACGTGCCGTGATATGATCAAAGTGATTTGCGTGAACATATGCTGCAAGTATTCAAAAGCTTTCACTGTGAAGGGTCGGCATCAGCGCCGAGAGTAACGAGGTTTCAAAGGCCCGGATTTCAGAGTCAGTTCATGTCATGAGGCTTGGGTCAGCTCGCAGAGAGGATAGTAGCTCGTCGCGTGCCGGTGCGAGAAGGCGAAAGTAGTCTTCGAGAAGAGGTCGGAGGGACCTATTAGATATTTGCGCATTCTGTATCTGATCCGCTATGGGAATAAATGCCGCGTCAAGTTTGCGCCACGGTCTTCGGTACCTTGAAATGGGGAATGGCAACCGCCTACGTCTTATCGCCGCGAGTGGAAGAAAGACAAGTCGGGGGAAAATTGGTCGTTAATTTCATGCAGAAGAGTAGAATTTCTGGGAGTTTTGAGTTGGATAGTAGAAGGACGGGGGTAGAATCCAAGCGAGGATCCAGAGTTGCCTGACGCGCCCGATAAGGCAAGGGTTACGTAATGTAGTGGCTGATTGCGGCTGCCTTTTCGTCGCTGTTAGCAACGTCGACCAAGTCGCATCCCAAATACCCCTCCTTGACGCTGTCGCTGTTGCCGACGTCGTGCACGACCTCGTCGCCGTCGTGCTAGCCGTCGAGCTCGTGCATTACTAACTATCAAAAGCGGTATGTCATCGGGCAATACATCAATTAGCTCCCACTGACACGCGAAACGTTTGTTCCCGCCTCTTTCCTGTTATCGTCGTCTTCTCCTACCACTACAAAGGTGCTCCCCGCCGCCGCCTCCGAGGATCATAGTCGTGGGGCCAAGTCGATGGCCGTTCTCGCACCTGCAGATTGGCACCCTCCGAGAGACTCGACCATGGACGTTCCATCCGGCAATCCCAAACAGCGCTCGTCACCTGCCAACGACTCCTCACCGTCTCACACGCCTTCTGGCCATAACGGACAGGCAGCCGGCTTTCAGCAGCCTCAGCAGACGTCCCAGCCTTATCCATACCCGGTCAACCAGCAACCGCAGGGGGCCTGGCAGCCGTCGATAGCGGCGCAGCCATTTTACCCGAATTTCTACCAAAACCATCCGCCCCAGCAGCCATACCCACATATGCCGCAGGGCGCCCCCTACTTTGACCCCGCCAACGCCCAGCTCGCACAGTGGGCGTATCATCAGATGATGATGAATGCGCAACAATTCCCTCACATGTCGCCCCAACAATCCCATCATTCCTCGTCGCAGCGTAACGGAGCGCCGCCGACGTCTTCGGCCGACTACTTTGCGCAGAACCAGATCCCGAACGTGTTTAATCCCTTTCCGAGCGGAACGCCACCACCTCCAGCTCATCGCAACGTTTCAGGCGACCACCAGCAGCAACCATCGCCCAATGGTCAGTACCCGGGATTCCATCCGTACCGGCGGCCAACGCGCCAAGGTTCTCAGACCACAGAGCAGACCGACTGGCGACCAGGTGCTGTCCCCAATCCACCGTATGCTCGCCCCGACGCATCTGGTTCAACTTCCTCTGTTAATTCGTCGCACAGCTCCCGCCAGCGCACGAACAGCAACCAAAGTGGAAAAAGCGGTCATAATGTGCCGTCGGCCAATGGCAGTGTTCGTTCTAGGACTGCTGCGCCAGCTACCTCTGCACCAACCTCCTCACGGTCCTCCTCGTCGACTCCAGCGTCCACACCAGCGCCGTCCAGTCAATCCCGTATCCCACCCCACAACCGCTCATCATCCTCGTCTTCGTCCAACTCGTCTGCGACGTCTAATCGTCCAGCCGGCTCCTCGGCCTCCACTTCCTCCCCAGTCGCAGCCCAGTCATCTGCTTCCACTACGAATCCACGACCGGCGCGTCCATCACCGCTATCTCAGGGCAATTTCACCGCAGCCGAGAAACGCATGTCGCGTGATGATAGTGATTTAGCTGCCATGCTTGACACGCCGAGTGCAAGTATGATTCGTAGTGGCGGTCTCAAAGGCAGATTACGACGCGCTCTGTCTTTCAACGCAGCACAGGCTCTCAAGGAAGAGGAAGACGACGATGACGACGTCTCCATAAAAGCGTCCCAGTCCAAGAAACCGAAAACACCCATACTTATCGATTCCGCCGTGCAAAAATCTGGAGGTGGTATTCGCAGTCCTGATTCTGGCGGAGACGACGCCTCCACCAGGGCACCTTCGACTGTTCAGACCAAGAAACGGGGTCGTGCTGCCTCCCTCTTCAGCTCTCGCCTCAACGCCAGTACCGATAACATCTCCCTTTCTTCCACGGTCAGCAGTGCAAGCGTCATGATTCGGAAGCTTGGCTCAATGGGTAAACTCGCGCGCCGAAATTCTCTCGCGGGCATCACGTCACTATTCAAGGAAAAGGATAAGGATAAGGACGGCGATAAGAAAGGGAAGAAAAAGGACAAGAAAGGTAGCGCGAAGGGTTCGGCGAGCGAGGCGAGTGTTTCTCATGTGACGGCGGAGCTGGACAGGACGAGTAGCAGCGACTGGAGTGTCGGCGGGGAGATGAACGGGCTCAGTCCTGCTGCCAAGTTGGCGAGGCAGCATACACTCAAGACGAACGCGGAGGCAGCGGCGCAAGCCAAAGCCCAGCAGGAAGCGCAGGCTGCTGCGACCGTCAACGCGAATGCTGCCAAGGTAAACGGCGCCAGCGGTGTGCCGTCTTGGGAGAAAAATACGTCGACTAGACATGGTTCGCCTTCGCCAGTCAAGGGTGGAGGAGGGATGAGGGTGAACGAGGACGGGACGCGCGTTATTGTAGAGGACGACGATGATGAGAGTGACGACGGACATTATGGGCGTCAGGCTGGACCTAGCGATCACACGGATGGGTGGGATGATGACGAGGACTGGGGAGAGGGCGATGAGGAGGAGGATGTAACGATACGGCAGGGCCTAGACCGGATAAGTATGGAGGACGATTACCAGCAGGAGGACCATGAGGCGTGGGCTACGGACGTACGGCGCAGCGTCGAGCGCGCTCGAACACCAGCAAAGGGCATTCTCAAACGTGCGTTTATTTTTACTTGTGATACTTTTTAATTAACAAATCCAAAGATTCGGTTCGTACGACCAACAGTCGTACAATCAAGAGCATGCACCCTCGACAGTAGGCAACCGACTGCGGTCCAACTCGTACAACGCCCATCCCGGACAGACAGAACTGGGGCCTCTCGCGCGGATACCCTCGCCTGATCCAGATCACATCGATGGATTGGTGAGGCACCCATCCCATTCATCACAGCACGGGCAGAACCCCGCGGCTCCTTCATTACCGCCACTGTCATTCGATACGTCGGGGCCACGGCTTAGCCTTGACGCTCCGCGGGACACGCCAGAGAGCCCGGCGAGCGTACACGCGCCCGTGCCCGAGAAGGCGTCTTCCATCTTCAACCACCCCAATCTCAACTCCTCGGCGCCTGCGCTCTCCACAATCATGTCGTCCGCGCCGACGTTGACCCACAGATCCGCGACTGCCCCGACAAGTAAGCGCCTCGCGTTCGCTAGCAACCTCTCAGTATACGATACGTTCAGCGCGAACGTCTACGATCGGAGAAGCGAGCCTGCGACGTGGTCTCGGTTGACGCCGCAGTTGGCACAGCGGATCAAAGAGGAGCTCAACTCGTACAAAATGGAAGAGATGGAGGTACACGCCGCTAGTCGGATCCAGTATGTGTTTCTTTCGGCGTCGTTTCCTGGCAACTGACACCCTCCTTTTCCTATCAGCACGCAATTCTTTGTTTGAGTCACGACATATGAACTAGTTCTTACAAGCCCGGAATCGCACACTCACACCGCACACACATATCTCATAACCATAACCGTGTCAAATTGATATACCCTCCTCACGATGTAATAATTTTATCGGGGCATGCATGCTCCTTTTCCCCTTCTAATATCGCCTGATCTCCACACTCGCTAGCTATATCAACTTGTTTTGGACGGACTCCTTAATGCAGCCCACAATCTCTCACACGTACCATCGTTCCCCCACCCAGCCATTCTTTTTCCATCCTTTCTTTCGGTACCTAAATTTAAAAACGCTCTTTCTACGACGGACAGTATTCAGATTAGTGTACGTTATTTGTGATAGAGTTTGGGAATTTGGGAAGACGTTTATCTAGGTACGGGATGGTGTGAATTTGGAAGGTGTGAGGTGTGTCTCTGTCAGGAGGCAAGTAGGTGTTCCTGCTTCGCTGTCACCGCTTATTTATACCATACTCCAAGCCACGAGCTGAAAGAATCGCGACGCCACCATCCGCAGCGCGGCTCCGTCCCCGAAACGACAAGTCGCAAGTATTTTAGGCGATCCAGCCGGGTATCTCCGAGGCGCGAACATCTCTTGATGCTTGATAGATCCGGGCACTCCTAGTGGTAGAAGCCTGGGAGCGACGTTTCATTTACGAGTTATCTGGAGTACAGAGATGATCCAGCCGGAGGAGTAGAAATAGCTAGATTCGCAGATGACGCTGTCTTGAAGGAGGTTGCTCGGCGCAATGAAGAGGAAAGGAAGGAAGACGCGTGACGTCAGTTCACGTGCAAGTGGCAGTGCTCGGACATTGCGACTATCATGGACGAGGAAGTCGAATGGACTATGGACGCATTTCGGTCATCCGCGAAGAGCTTTTTGGGATCCTTCCTCGGCATTAAGATCTTTCATGGAAGCTAGCAAATTGGATAGTATACCTTGCCGGTAAGCTCCTGAACCCGCTCGAGCGTGAAATTTCTCTCACAAATACCTAGCGCGCTACACTGTCTAGTGGCCATGCGACAGGTGAACCAGGAAGAGGCAGACATTACCACCTACTTTTCGCGGAACCATGTCGCTGTGCAGGAAACTCTGAACTACATGTAGTACACCAGGAATTTGCGAAGTCTTCATCATTTCCCACTTTGTCGCCCTCTCGGGGACGTCTATAGAACCTGGCGAATCGGGGAGACGGTTCTTCGGGATAGGAGGGACAAGCACCAATCTTCCATCGAAGGTAATAATGACGGGAGATAGCGCTGCCAGTTGAGCTCCTCCGGGTTCAATCATAGCGCGAAGCGTGCAGGCCGACGTCTTCCTCGGAATGACAGCAAAATGTCGTCGATAGTGGGCCGCCTTGTGTAGCATTTCCGAGTCCTTCACCAACGGACGCAAGAAGCAAACGTTCCAGGGGGTGGAAGCTTGATTCTGGTAAAGGTTAATCGTCCTTCATAAACTGCCCGAGATAATATTGAATCCCGTGTGAGTACGATGACCGCCCCGTAAACAAAATACTTAAGCACCTCCATGATTTGCGGAAAGCAGTTCATGACTTTGCCGACAGTGTCAAAGGCTGGTGTAGAGCAACTGTGGCAGCAGAACAAGAATAAGATCTTTTTGGTGCCCGAGCACGGTGCCGTTGCTAGAGTCTTACAGGAACTGGTAGGCGAACGATACACATTACTTAACTTTGCTCATTTCATTACAAGTAGACGTTACTGTACGCCCAAACTCCATCTCTCTACGGACTCTTTATTACCATACATCTCAGCACTCGGAGCTCTCGTAGCAGGCAATTTCCAGCTACGGTAGTGATTTGACAGCCCATCGAGCGCTTCTTCCTCATGAGCATTTATCATCCGGCATATCTGAGCTCGGAAGGCCTCTAAGCCTTGAGCTTTCACAAGCTCGTATAGCTTGAAGACATCATACGGATCGAATACATCGAATCTGTAATCGGAAACTTCGCCGATTATACACTGTAATCTCACTCAGCTACCAGATCATACGTGATGTCCAGGATCGTACCTTCTCGTCTTCGTCAATCCAACCCATCACCATTGTGACAGTATTTCGTTCGACAAGCAAGCCGATGACCGGCGCTGCGACGCAGTGAAGCTCCCAGAGTGCAAGTGCAGACCTCAGCGCCATGGAGAGATGTGCGAGGTGTTCAAAACGCTCGTCGGGTAGCAAGACATATTCTACGATCAGCAACAGGAATCTGAACACGGTCAATCCCAGTACACTGGGTGTAATGAGTAGTGACTGCAAAGTCGAACATAAGAGCTTCCCGTCTGTGCTCGGACCACTCAGACCACTCTCCTTTTGGGAGAATAAGGCAGTCTTCAGGAAGACCAAGCAAGAATGCAAAGTTCGGACGCATCTCTTCGAGAAGCGGTACACGATGTGACGCCGGTCCTTCATCAGAGCGGCGGAAACAGTGATGGACATGCCATTGTGGACAGTGGCTTATAATCGTTAGTTTTTGCGAGATCACAAAGCAAGGGAATACTCACTTGAGAATGAGATTTGTCTCCGTCGCCTGCCATGCACGAGAGAAGAGAGAGCTATAGAGGCTCATCCAATGAGTCGTGAGCGAGTGGCTATCAAGCAAGCTGATGGAGACGTTGCGTAGATCTCTCGCGTACAAGCAGAAAGTCAATGAGAACGAGACATCGGCCGTCGATAGCGACTGAACAGGAGATACGGAAGCTAAAACTGAGGACTGCTCATATGCCGCTAGAAAGGGTTCAATCAGACTGTGAGCATCGTCAGGGATTCCCTTCTTGGCATCCTCGATGATCGACTTTGCGGGACCGTAGAATTAGACAGAAGCAGATTAAACTTTGTACACAACGCACCGAAACACGAGCACAGTCCACTTCGCGGGAGCCCTTGAAGACCTCAAGCCATTCCCTTATATGCGTCGGCAATTCCACACTTGTTTGGGGTGCCCCGATGACGACGCCGGCTGCCTCCAGCCATTCTTCGATGGACGTTACATCCAAAGAAAACAAAAAGCTAGACAGGAGTCAGGACGAATTGGTGAGCGTGCCGAGTAAGGAGAAAGACGGGCGTACTTGAGTACGAGATCACTGGCAACCAACGGAGGATGTAGGCTATCAACCGGACGTCGGTTCTCCACAAGATCTGGACGCTTCATGTAGGACTTGTTCGGCCAGGAGCAGATGCGCAAGGCCGTGTCCGCCGAACGCTGCACGCTCTCGGAAACGATACGCGTCGCAATCTCGCGTAGGTTGGATACTATGCTCCGTACGTGCCAGATATGTAACCTCGGGTCATGCATAAAATTCAGCGACTTGTAGGGCCAGTTGAGGAAAATCCTGTGTATCAATGGCTGATTCATAATGAGATCTGTGTACCATACTTAGTATTGGCGATGATACACACCTGTAAACTTCCGTTTTGGTCCGTCAATGTAGCAAGAAATGGTTCCCCTTTGAATTGGTCAAAGTACAGCCCGGCTAGAGGTGTTTCAAGGCCAAGAGCTGCATGGAGAGGAAGAGCAGCCGTCATGACCGACTTAAGATGTGCTCTGTGGGTTGAGTTCTCATCCGCTTCGAGGATAGCTTTGTTGTATTCAACTACGAGAATGGGGATTTCGAGAACATCGTCATCTCCGACTTGTGAGGTGTCCGTTGAATCCGCAAAGACGTAACCAGGATGATAGCGACGCGCAGCGATCAAGCGAGGGCTAGACAGAGGGACTCTCGCTGAGAACACAACATCGGGAACGACTACAGGCCACTCGAGCTCTGACAGTACGTTGCTGGTCGGGAAGAGAGACCAGCGTGGGCGAAAGCTGAAACAGATCATAAGCTATCACTCGTGCAGAAGATTTAGAGCTCTTACCTGATACTGATTTCCGCATCCTTGAGCTCGTCGTGCCACGCACTAAGGAGCAATGAATCATAAGCAGGTATCCAGTTGACAGCAGGAGCCAACGGAAGATCATTGTCGATATTAAATATGCAATGGTGCCTAATTCCATCTTTAGCGTCTTTCACGGCGCACATCGTAAGATGGGTGCGGCGCAGAGTTGCCTGAATCTCTTTCCAGGCTCTCGACGGATATTCACCGGGAATTTGTACAGGCAGCCGCTCGTAGCACGGCATATTCCAAACCTTTGTGTATGCGCGATCATTTAGTATCGCTGTGATCCGTTCAACCTCACGTTTGAGAGAATCAGGAATGTCAGCGTTTTTCGTTGCAGCCTATAGACCCTTTACATTAAGATGTACCGAGAAAAACTTATCAACACTGACCTTGGCGGGAGCAAAGTCGGGCAAGCGGCATATGAACAGCGTGTTCACGGTGTCAATAGTGCTCGCATTGACGGAGGAAGGGTTCTTGATCTTGGGATCACGTCCCACACGGATTTCTGGACCGCCCCATGAGTAAGATGTATACCCGGAGGCGTTGGGAATAGATGTCGTGTTCCGGCGACCGTACAACAGTCTAAACATCCAGATCAGCCATGAAAGAAGTTCAACCAAGAAAGCCCGCTCACTCTCGCACTTCGTCGTCCTCGCAGTATGGATAAGCACAAATAGTAGTCCATTGCGGGCCAGAGTCCACGTCGGAAAGTTCGATATCAGAGCTCACATGAGAATCGGAGTCGGAGTTTGTATGAGAGTCGGTGTCGGACATAATAATCCAAATATAACGGTCAGTGTAGTAGAAGGTAGTATCAGTAGCGTGAGGAAGGAACGTTCAACATGACGGCTTAAAACACTAGGTCGGCAAAACGGGCCGGAGACAGGCCGAAAATTCAAGTTCCGACGGTAGACACTTACGAATATCGTTTACTTGCAATTAATAGTCAAAACAGATCCATCTTCTTTAGCTGAAGGGAAACCACTCTAGTGTAAAACTCTGTAAGAAATGCGAAGTTTCATACCGGCATCAGCGAACGCCTTCAACATAGCCGTATCCTTCGCCCGGCGCCGCTGCCAGTCACTCTCCTTCTGTGTTATACTGTTCGAATATCAAGTTCAACCATGTCCGCAATGCGTGCATTGTGGGCCCGCTCACCACAACCGTTGGAAAGTGAAAGTGAATTTGATACACTCCCTTGGCTCAAAACGCTACGCAGGAGTCGTTCCGCACTGAGCGCTATCTTAGAAGGCATCGGTGTCTTCCACTCTCCGCCCCGACATAACGCCTCGACTAGGGTGGCGTAAGAAATACCTGTAAGGGAAACTTACGGTAACTTACCAGGGGCTGCCCGGAGGGCCCGATTTTTTTATGGTAAGTTACATGTAATTTACACACGTCATAGTACATCACGTGCTCTCGCCTCTATTTTTCTGGGCGCGCCTTCGGCGCGTTCTAAGCTCTCTCTCATACGATTACAGGACAGTGCAAACGCAGATGAACATCAAATTGAGTACAAATTAGTAGGATTAAGTAGCTCTGCGCAACAAAAAGGTAATTTGGTTACAGATAACCTGAAGATCATCAGAGGATGGGGGCTGTGCAGTGTGGCGCATCCTCCTTGGAGCTTTGCTTTTTGACCGCTGTCACCTTCACCTGTCGACTTACCAGCACGATGTTGGCCGAGTGTATAAGGGAAAGTCGTTTCACGTTAGTGGTAATGCTGAGCCGCCGCGAAGTTGGCGGGGAAATCTTTTTTTAGCTGGCGCCCGGGACACGTGATCCATTTTTGGTAACTTACCTCCGCCCACCCGCCCTTCGGCGCACTTGTAATTTACACGTAAAATGACATCATATTTACAGTAAAAAAGGCCTGTGGTAAAAAACAACGGCTTTCTTCCGCCACCCTAGCCTCGACGTTCCCAGAAAACCAATCTGTCGCTGTGGTCATGCTTACGCGTGACGTCAGTTCACGTGCAAGTGGCAGTGCTCGGGCGCAATACAATTTGCCGCGCTTACTTGCGACTATCATGGACGAAAACTGAGAAAGTCGACTAGACTATGGACGCATTTTGGTCATCCGGGAAGAGCCTTTTGGGATCCTGTGGATATAGCCTTCCTCGGCATTACGATATTTCATGGAAGCCAGCAAATTGGATAGTGTGAGAGCGGATGCACCTTGTCGGTAAGCTACTGAACCCGCTTGATCATTGAATTTCTCTCAGCAGTACCCGTCTTGCCAGGGTTCGTGATTGATATACTTTTTCGTCCCAACGGAATGCGGCAGCCCATGTTCCCGATATGTAGCGCGTTCATCAGCGCGCTTGTGGCTTTCCAGGAAGAACGACGCGTGCCTGGACAGCGAGTGATCCGGACTAAAAAAGGCCTTAAACTTATGGTCAGTCCCAGGTCGATCGCGTTTCTCTCTTCTACAACATCATGTCTGCTATGACTGTTGCACCACCTTCAGACGAGACCCGTCCTCCAGACACTCAGCAGCCGTTAACTCTGAGTGCAGAGTTTCACCGCATGGCCAATATATTCCCAGACGGTTGGTTCGACGGCAGCTATGAATCCAGCAGTGGATCGACGCTCCAGAACAGTGTCGTCCCCGACGGCGGCGGGCCCCACCAAGATTCGCGTCGTTCTCCGACGATTCAGATGCGACGCAGAAGGGAAGCCCGTTCTTTGGAGTCGGGCATTCCTGTCAACGGACCCCAGGTGGTCAGTGTTGTACTTTCTTCTTACCGTTGTCCTTTAGTACTAAGATGTATTGCAGTCGTAGATCCATTCGATTACGAACAGAAGTACGGAGAGGACAAGCCTTACGAAGAAATGGGAGAAAGCGGGCGGATGTGGAAGACATATCTTTCCGAGAGCGCTAAAGTGGATGCCGACAAAGTAATGAGCTGGACTGATGCTCTCGACGTGCTGCTTGTCTTCGTAAGTCGCACGCTATTACCTCGTCTTTAGGTTTTGAACTCTCGATTGTAGGCAGGTCTCTTCTCCGCTGTTGTATCCACCTTCGTCGCGCAGACATTTCAGACCCTTCAAATCGACAATGGCGAGGTCACTGCGTATCTCGTGTTCGAGCTCGTGCACCTTCAACGCGCGGCTATGGACGGTCTGACCTCCGATGCCGTCCCTCATTCCCATCTCACTCCAAATATGACGTTTCACGCGACGTCGACAGCCACCTGGGTCAACGGGCTGTGGTTTACCAGCTTGGCTCTCAGCCTGACGACAGCGTTGATCGCCGTTCTAACCAAGCAATGGATACACGAATACCGCACTTCGATCCAACTGGGGACATATCGTGAACGCGGTCGTATCCGCCAGTTCCGTTTTACCAACATGTCCGAGTGGCATGTTCCTGTGATTATCGGCCTACTCCCCATCCTGATGCACGTCGCGCTGGGAGTTTTCTTTGCGGGTCTTATCCTCTTGCTCCTCTCCCTCAGCAAGCGTATCACCGCCTCCATTTCTGTCATTGTACCTGCCGCACTAGCCGCGTACCTCGTAACAAACCTTCTTCCTGTTTTCGATCCCGGATGTCCGTATAAGACGCCCTTAACGCATTATGCTTATCGTCTTTCCCATCACGTCCGGCGAATGAGCACATGGTTCTCCTTGCGACGCATAGTCCTCTTGGTCAAGAGGCGTCGCGACTCTTGCCAATCAAGTGATACCACTCACACCGCCATTGAGCACTGGCAGGCACCCATCTGTCTTTGTGAGGAGCGGCTAGGGCAACAATCTCAATCTGATAGCCCTCCCGATGTCTCTTATGCTTCTTTTGCACTCTGCAGTTCCACACCGCCAACCCTCAGCGATGCTGAAAAAGCCATCGTCCAATCCAAATCGTATATTATTGATGCCGAGGCGTCCGTCTGGCTTTACGGCGTGTCTTCGAACAGTTCGGTTCAGACAATTGTCCTGCAGGCGATCGCGAATCTTCCTCTTGAAAGTATTCCTTTGGTCACGAAGGCCATTCCCAGGCGGGCTCTTGAAGATGCAATTGATAGTGTAATGGGTTCACCCGAGTACAAGATGCTTCCAGCAGCGAGTATATACAACTATGATCTCGTCAGTTATATACATATAACTGTGATTGGCTTGAACTAACTGGAATCGGAGCCCCCTGACTGACATTGGCAGCGACACATCCCGCCACGCTCTACTAACTGGAATTGTCCTCGCCGCCGCCGCCGTTCCATTTTGGGATGTGGGATCAAACGGTGGATGCCGAAGCATTTTCCTTCTCCTCCATCATGGACGACGACGCGAAGACAACGCTAGACCTTGTTCAGGCGAGTTCTGAGGGTACCGGACGTTACAATAGATACCTTGGTACAGATTTCTGATGATTCAGACCTGGACTACTTGATCCTCCCTCTTCCTCTTTACAGCAGCCCTTTACATCGTTCGAGAATCATTCTTCGGCCTCCACCGAGCACGACGCTCACGTCGGCCACCTTCTAAGGGGACCACTTGTCGTGTAAGCTCTCCGATATCCTTTTACATCTCCGACTCATTGTTGGTCAGTCGGTGTTGCAATCTGAACCGACCTCATTCATTCCAGTATCGGCCGCCACGCACAACCATGAAAATTGCCTGAGGACGAAGATACCAATCAGCTTGCCGCGTGGGGCAACAACTAGAGCAAGCGCGTAGGGACGACGACCCAGCGAATAGAATAGAACACAAACACGAATCAGGACGACGACTCGGATGACGGCACCACCACCGACAACAAACAAGTACGCAGAGTCTCGCGAACCGAGGCGAGGACATGGAGCTGAGCGAAATGCAAGAAAACGTCCGGCACAGCGCAGACGATACCAGCGAGCGAGAACATGCAGGACGCTGCAGGACGACATCAGCGAGAACGCGGACGACTGGACTCCGAGATATTGCAATGGCAATCTTTCTCGCCGCTCCAGCAGCTCAGGCTATCTATCTTACTCAGCTATTTGAGCATGTACTCTGTAGTGTTTGAATTGACCACCTTGAACCTTTCATTGATTATTTCTACTCTGGGTGGAGTGCATAATCGCGGTGAGCATGGAATCCGAATGTGCCTCTGCATCGGCGTGGCCGCATAATCCCACTAGTACGATGATGCCGATTATGAGCATCGAGGGCGGGATCCTGATTCCAGTCAGTGGTGAGGGCGGGCCAGACACTAACTGAAAGCGGTCGGAGGTCACTGAAATTGGTCGGAGGTAACTGAAATTGGTTGGAGGTAACTGAAATCAGTACCGATTTCAGTTAGCATCCGCTAACTGACGAGATGCTTTTTGTCATGCCTCTCCAGCAGCCCAGCCCTTGTACGAAGTTCTAACACAATCTCTCATCCGCATTTCACCGGATGGACTTTTGCCATGGGTGCCCGAGCATATGAAATCGACGTTCTCTCTACCTCGGCTCCTCGATCCCTCTGAAAGAAGCTTTGCGGCGAGTTTCCTGTCCGAGCAGATTTTGACGCCTTCCGCCAAGTACGATATAGCGGTCTGGGTCCAGGTCCTTGGGAATGCGATGCGATGCGGTCCGGCATGGCTTGGAAAGGAGGAGAACTCCCCTGTATGGCGTACATTCATCTATTGGCTCCTCTTCCAAACTCATAACTGTCTGTCGTGCTCAAAGCGCTTGGGTTCTCATGGATTTGTCTATGAGACAAGAATCCACAACTTCGATATACACGACCATAGTGTAGATTACGGTGACAGCTGCTTGACTGTCCTGGACAATCCTTCTCCGGGATTTCGCACTTCAGAGGCCATTACACTTCAGGAAGCGATCACAAGGTTCTTGGTCCCGTCCCTTTCAGACTTTATTCTTCGTGTCCTTCATCCGAACTCCTGTCGCGGCCCAGTCTATCGTGGCATCCCATCCGACATTCGTCTCGCGCATGCTCTGATTCAACTCCCCGAATACCAGAAAACCGGGGATCCTGACGATCCTATGTCGCCAATTGGGTGCCTTGTCAATCGCATCGCAGACACCGTTGGGATCAATATTGGGTTATACGACAGTCTCCATCCATATCATCCCGGCATCCCCGCAGCGACTTTCCATACCTTGACCAGCGTCGTATCCAACACATTCGGCAACGATGTACTCCTCTCAGGCGAGAAGCAGCGGCTTCTTCACCCACTGTTTAGGGCTTTGGTATTGGACTCCGAGCTGGATCGTAAATATCATGCCTGGATGAATGATGCCGTGGCAGAAAACATTATTCGAACAATATTCCCGGACCCTTGTGATCTGCCTTCATTGGCCCCCTTGCTTTCTGACGTTCTGAAATCCACCACGTATCTGCAATGTCCTATACTTCTACCGCAGATTTATGAACGCCTCTGTCAAAGTCATTGGCTAGAAGTGATAGGTGCAGCACGCTTTGGACAGAGGAGGTATGCTCCGATGCATCGCGAGGAGACAGCATATTCTTTCCTTGCGGCGGCATTCATTGAAGGTCTGGATATCCTCAGATCGCTTAGCCGGCCCATTTACAGCCGGGCGTGGAGATATATCCAGATATCTTCGAACCTGCTGATCCTGTGTAAACTACTCGTCCTGTCCGATGTGGAACGCCAAGTGCAATTGAAGAAACTAGCACCAGCGATCGACCGACGCGTGTGGGAGCCGTGCTTGG
Source organism: Hymenopellis radicata (assembly GCA_015501595.1). Lineage (NCBI taxonomy): Eukaryota > Fungi > Basidiomycota > Agaricomycetes > Agaricales > Physalacriaceae > Hymenopellis > Hymenopellis radicata. The sequence continues at coordinate 28,215 of JADNRX010000405.1, forward strand.
AGGAACTAGAGGCCTTTGTTGAATCACGAGCCGCTTGTGATCGATACGAACATCATCGCTCTCGTTCACTCCATCCCTACTTGAACGATACACCACTGCTCTATAAACCGTATGCTCAACTGCCTCAGGTAGTGATTGACTTGACTGCTTACATACGAAGGCATTCAGCACTGTGCTCCTAGTCGAATTGTTATCTTAGTCATACGTTGGGCAAGCGAGTGCTTAATGATGGCCTCCTCCGCAGTTGTCAGAATGCCTGCTCGTATTCTTGCTGGACTAGGTATCGCGTTTCCGAGAGCGATAATGAGGGTGAGCGCGCACGAGGCTTGGCCGTACCGGACAGCGGAGGACGCGACGGGGAGGGAGGTCGAGCCAGTGGAGCAGTTGTCGTTGACGTTGGTGATGGGGATCGAGGTGAGGCCAAGTCGATCGCGACATGTAATTCGGGGATAAGACCCTTCATATCCGAAATTTTTCTTTCATCGCAACCACCACCTTGGGTTTTCCATTCTGGTTTTTTCTGGTATCCTCAGTACTACGTGCGCTTGACTTTGAACAGGTATCCCGTCTCATTTCACGACACGATTGCGAAGAGGCTAGGTCAAATCATGGGGCCGCAGGAGCCTGACGATCGTGACTCCAAACCCGTGTCGGATCTGAGGTGAGCTAAGTATACTCTGCTACTACGTTCACGCTAATGTGTGGAACAGCCAATGTCTCTTGGACTTGACTGCACGGTACAACTGGGTCGAGACATACTGTCCAAATGCTGCTCTGGAGCACAATGACGCTTTGTCTGCGCTGGAATTGACCAGCGTATCCGCTTCGAAAACTTCATTGGAAGAAGAATACAGCCATATGCGCAGCGAAATTGCATCCCTTCTTGATGCGACGTCTCTTCTGCAAAAACGAGCAACGCTTTTGAGGAGCATCACGGACAAGCACGTCGGCGGTGTATCGTCGCTCCGTCGGTTCCCCGCCGAAATCCTGCTGGACGTGTTCGAGCAGTATGTTGGCTTAAACCCAGAGCCGTATCACGTCTTTCGCACAGACCGTGGTCCATGGAAGTTACGCCAGGTCTGTCGCACGTGGCATCAGCTTGCGAGTAGCTGCCCACGCCTATGGTCGCGTTTTGCATTCTACAATCAAGACGTGTTTCATTGGGTAGGCGAGCGGGTAGGGGTCTTTTCCCATCACTGCCTCGATCTATTCCGTACGGCCCTTGTACTCTCCGCGTCTCGCCCGTTAAATGTCAAGATTGTCCTGGACAAGTTCTACGAGTACCAAACAAGCGAGACTACCCAAGAGGTTCTTGGAATCCTCCAGGGCGTCTCAGAACGATGGGAGAGTCTAGATGTGCAGTGGTACGCTGGTCGGTATGTTTGCACGATGAATCAATGGCTACATGGTTTAGAGCACGGGAGACTACCACTCCTGAAGCGCTTGACTGCGCGGATCCAAACATACCAAAACGATGCCGATGCTCCCTATTACTCTAAGCCAATTACAGCATTCGCGTCAGCGCCCTGCTTGACCAGTGCATCCATCATCCTTCTGCAACCGGAGTTCTCCGTCGATAGTTGCCCTGCCAGCGACGATAAATTCTGCTTCATCTCCCTTCCGTATTGGCAGCTTCTTGATTTCCATTTCTCCGATGTCTATGAACTCTCCTCCCCAGAAACTGCCTGTATTCATCGGGCTTTCGTCGACATGCTCGATGCCGCGGCCGCTCCAAAACTCCGCACATTTTCTTACACTACGAATGCGAAGAATGTTTTCGCAGGCACCGCAATGCCTGAAAGGCCTCCTCCTACTTCAGGTCGGGCCGTCCACCGTGGCGTAGTCAAATTGGGTGTCTGTCATCCGGATATCCTCGAGCGCTATGCATTTCCAGCTCTGGCGGATCTCTACGTCGGAGATCCTGGTTCGATCGCAGGAGCTCGATATCCTGCCGAGACGATGTCCCTCGTCCATTCCATGCTAGTCGCCTCCGGCAGTGCCTTGACCACACTTCGATTGTTCGGCGTAGTCTTGGATGAGTATTTCCTCTCTACAATGCGACATGAAGCTGGTCTCGAGTTTCTCGAGCTCGGAATATTCAGCTGGTCTACGCTGCCCACCCAAGACATCATTCTTCAAACATTTTTCCACGAGTTGTCTGAGGAAAATTCATCCCAGGCAGATTCGTTTCAACTCCTCCCTGCTCTTCGTTCCCTCCGCATCAAAATCTCACTAAACCATGCTGACAATGGACCCCACCGAGACAGCTCCGTTCCCATCCGCCATTTTGGATTTGCCGACGCGACACTCGCCGAAGCTCTCAAAGTGCGGTGTCGCCAACGGTCGCTGGATTTCGCGCTGGTGGTAATGGCCCGCACGGAGCACACCTGGGACTTGGACATGCATGATCTCTCTGAAAGCGGGCTATGTGCAGCAGTTCAGCGGAAGGGTGAGGTCGATCCGTGGGAACCTGTGTATTCAGAAGGTGCACGGTTTCTCGACGATCTTAGTGACGGTTCGAACTCGTCTGGTTGCGCAGAATGCAGCTGCCACTGGAAACATCCGAGAGAACTTGACAAGGAATGCGCCGATTGTGCGCGACGCAAAGAAGACGACGAGTTCTGGAGAGCCGGCGTGATATCGTAGTCAGTATCGTCTCATTCTATGACACCATTGTCCAAAGTATGACTCTCGATGTGCTTTTTTAGAAATTGATTCTGTTGGCGAATTTCCAGCGAACCTGACGATGAGGCTTGCACGATAACGATACACTATTCTCGCGTTTGAATAAGGTAGCAATAAATCCTACCTAATTATACATCAAAGACCTTTGTGCGAATGTACTCCGTGTACTGCTCGTCAGTCGACGACTCGTATTTTGCCTTTATAGTCCCGAGATGGTCTGGCCCGATGAAATACCTCAGCTGCTTCTTTCCGTCAGTCACAGCCTCACAAATCAGCTCTGCCACGTCCTCGGATGACATCGCTATAGCTCCTTCCATCGACGAGAACTTTTTCAAACAGTTCTGCATAGACTCTTCACACGCCAAGCATCGCTCTGTGAACGATTTCCAAAGCTCGTAGAAGCGAAGCCGTCATGTAGCACGACGCTCTTTAACACCACCTCCATTGCTGTTAGCGCGGAGGTGTGGGAGCACGGCTCGTGTAACATTCATGGTACCTGCATACCATTAGTCCAAGCCGGAATGAGCAAAGGCCACGGACTTACCGAAGACGTTTACATCGAATTGGACTTTGACGCTCTCCCTTGGGATCGCTTCAAAAACGCTGTACAGTCCATAGGCAGCGTTGTTAATCAAGACATTGATCTGGCCAAACCGTTTGGCGCCCTTGAAGACGGCTGGCTCGATGGTTTCGAACTCGGAGAGGTCGAGGGGCAGGACGAGCAGGCGGCCTGAGAAGGAGTCGGCGGATAGGATGATGTCCTTTGCGGGAGAGCGCATGGTTGCGATTACATTCCACCCTTTTGCATAGAATAATTGGTGGTGGCGAGGCCAATTCCTGTGCTGGTGCCGGTGATGAAGACGGGTTTCATGGTGGATACAAGGTGCCAATGTTAGCCACTGCCATAGATCGGCGCAGACCGACAGCACCGGTAGGCGGGCCGGCGAAGCCGTCCAGGACGATGAGCCGCCCCGCCTCTTTCCATGTTACCGTCACGATCTACTGGCACGCTCGGTAAACTTAAGTTTATTGTCCAGCAGACATTCTCCAAAGTCCTCCCTCCTACGCGGCGCAAGTCGCCCATTAATCTCGCGTAACCCTGGTGTTTCCATCCTTTTGCAGTGGAGAGGAAGAAAGTCGTAGCCAAATTCGTTAACGACCTCGAGGGAAACGAGTGAGCGCGCTTTTACGGCAGTAAATGCTTATTGACGCGTCCTGAATCCAGCATGAACCCGACGTCTGCCTGCAAAGTTTGATCTCTCCTCACACATGATAGAGAGATATAAATGTCTTTGGGTTTGGACTATTTGCCAGTAGAGGTGCGTACTCATTTCCCTTAAAGGCCTTAGCTTACCGCTTCGATAGCTGTTATACCACATACAGCTACTCGCCTTATCCGAACATCTCCCATTAACCTCGCGTCACCTCAAAAACGTATTCGACTCCAGCCCCAACTCCTTCCGCGCGCAATACATTACCCATAGAATCATCCCGCACTCCATTGACTGGCCACCCAATCTATATTCCAAGGTTCTACGCTACCGCGTTTGCACACCCCCAGTCCTCGACATCATATGCACCCGATGTCCTCAGGCTTCTGCCACAAACCTGCATCTAATGACCGAGCTCCCAAAACACCTTTTCCGAAGACTAGACACCCGTAAACGACCTCGCTCGGACGCTGATGAGCCTCTCCCGTTTCTCCGCCTAATCGATGCCAATCTAGCCATACCCCCCTCTCGACGTGAACGCCCACAGCGGATTCGCGTTGACGATGGCCGTGCACGCCTCGTTCATTCCTCTCATACACTACCTCCTCGAAATGGGCGCGAACCCTGCTGCTAAGGACGCTATCGCGATTATTGTCGCCATACGCAAGAAGGATCTTAATCTCGTGCGTATGCTCGTCGAGCCGCAGCAGAAGTCTTCTTCGAAAAGGTGGCGTGGCATTCCGGATAGGATGCGGTGTAGTGAGTTTCCAGAGCTGCTGAAGGTCGCGATGAAGGTGGACGCAAGGGATATCGTGAATTATCTGCGCGAGAAGGGGTGTGTGCCGGACTTGGGAATGATCAAGTGGTTGTCGTCTTAGTAGGTTCCTGTGTCATTCTGTTTGTTCTTCGGCGCTGATAACGTTCCAGGACGTGTATCATGGACGACACTGCCTAAAACTACTACCTTTTCATGCATAATCCCTATTTCTTTCTCCGTTCAAGCAACACGATACATGTTAATAAAGAAGGAGCCTCCAATGCTATGTCAAACCTGCACGTGATCGACACGTCTGCACAGCTCGTTTATTCCTTTCATATCTTTTGACACGCCTGGTCGGCAGTCTCTTCAGGCCTTCGCTGCGTGATTGCGTCCTTATCCCCAACGTTCAACGTCGCCATGGACGGGAGACGACGTGGCGGGGATCCGTCAACATCTGGAGGGATACCGTCTTTGCCCCTGGATACACCAGCCGTTGAGCTCTGGACGAGTTTAGGAAACTCTCATTGGTCTCCCTTCCTTCTCTCTGCTATAATTCCGATATGCAAACAAAGGCGGACAATGAAACAAAGCTGCTCGGAAGACTAGCCTGGGAATGACGTCGAAGATGGTTGGTTGAGACGCGTTATGGTGGCTTGGTAATGTTATCGGTTTAGAAGTGCCGACGTTGGAAAGGCTTCACATCATCAGCCTTGTATGTGGTTCCGTTGAAAGCTTCCGCGCGAATGTTATTACTCTGCACATTGGCATATCCGACGGCGCGCGACATATCGTAAGTGATTCTGTACAAGTACTTCCATGTATAGAATGAGCTGATGGCAGGTTCCCAGATTGCCTGTGTACGACACTAAGTATTTATTGACGTGGGTCGCTCCCCGACGCAATACAGCGGGAGAAACATCCCCAACAAGCGAAGACGCGTTTCTCCCTCTGGCGCGCGAAGATATGGCCCATGCAACGATTTAATCACAGACATTTTCGTTTCTGTGGTACCGCTGTTGATCCAATGTTTTTACCGCATCCTGCGAAATCGGCATTTATTAGCTATCCACATCAAGTGTGGCGGTTTAAGAAGGTGGGTAAGTGTATGCGAATTCCCATCATCGAGGTCATGTACTGATGAAAATGGACAAAACAGGACGTGATCCCTTGATTGCAAGGGCGGGCAGTCAAAGCGTGGGAAGAAAAGCGGTGTCTTTGCTCCGCCACGACATACCGCACAAACGTCCAATTTTCGACTAAACTCTGCTTTACCCTCCAACTGCACTATGCTCCAACGAGTCCTCAATATCCGAGAGTCTTTAGCTCTTTCGTCACAATGAAATGGATGTGCATGCCAGCAGATGTTCCCAATATGTAGCTCCTTCATCAGCGCGCTTGTTGCTTTCCAGGAAGAAGGACGCGTTCCTGGATGAGTGATCTGGAATAAAAAAGACCTAAAATACGAGTCCCAGGTCGATCGTGTTTCCCTCTTCAACAACATCATGTCTTCTAACACTGTTGCCCCACCTTCAGACGAGACCCGTCCTCCAGACCCTCAGCAGCCGTTAAATCCTAGTGCAGAGTTTCACCGCGATGGCAGCAATGGATCCAGCAGTGGATCGACGCTCCAGAACAGTGTCGTCCCAGACGACGGCGGGGCCCACCAAGATTCGTGTCGTTCTCCCGACGATTCAGATGTGATGCAGAAGGGAAGCCCGTTCTTTGGAGTCAGGCATTCCAGTCAATGGACCCCAGGTGGTCAGTGTTATACTTTCTTCTTACCGTTGTCCTTTAGTACTAAGATGTATTGCAGTCGTAGATCCATTCGATTACGAACAGAAGTACGGAGAGGACAAGCCTTACGAAGAAATGGGAGAAAGCGGGCGGATGTGGAAGACGTATCTTTCCGAGAGCGCGAAAGTAGATGCCGACAAAGTAATGAGCTGGACTGATGCTCTCGACGTGCTGCTTGTCTTCGTAAGTCGCACGTTATTACCTCGCTGTTTAGGTTTTGAACTCTCGATTGAAGGCAGGTCTCTTCTCCGCTGTTGTATCCACCTTCGTCGCGCAGACATTCCAGACCCTTCAAATCGACAATGGCGAGGTCACTGCGTATCTCGTGTTCGAGCTCGTGCACCTTCAACGCGCGGTTATGGACGGTCTGACTCCGATGCCGTCCCTCATTCCCATCTCACTCCAAATATGACGTTTCACGCGACGTCGACAGCACCTGGGTCAACGGGCTGTGGTTTACCAGCTTGGCTCTCAGCCTGACGACAGCGTTGATCGCCGTTCTAACCAAGCAATGGATACACGAATACCGCACTTCGATCCAACTGGGACATATCGTGAACGCGGTCGTATCCGCCAGTTCCGTTTTACCAACATGTCCGAGTGGCATGTTCCTGTGATTATCGGCCTACTCCCATCCTGATGCACGTCGCGCTGGGAGTTTTCTTTGCGGGTCTTATCCTCTTGCTCCTCTCCCTCAGCAAGCGTATCACCACCTCCATTTCTGTCATTGTAGCTGCCGCAGTAGCCGCGTATCTCATAACGAATCTCCTTCCTATTTTCGATCCCGGATGTCCGTATAAGACGCCCTTAACACATTATGCTTATCGTCTTCCCATCACGTCCGGCGAATGAGCGGATGGTTTTCCTTTCAGCGTATTGTCCTCCTGGTCAAGAACTGAGCATCGTGACCCTGTCAGTCGGCGATACCACTGACACCGCCATTGAGCAATGGAGGAACCCATTGTTTTTGCGAGCCACTAGTGCAACCGTCCCAATCTGCTAGCCCTCCGATGTCTCTTATGCTTCTGTTGCACTCTGTACCTCCAAACCGCCACCCTCAGCGACGCTGAAAAAGCCATCGTGCAATCCAAATCGTATATCATTGATGCCGAAGCGTCTGTCTGGCTTTACGGTGTTTCCTCAAACAGTTCAGTTCAGACAATTGTCCTGCAGGCGATCGCAAATCTTCCTCTCGAAAGCATTCCTTTGGTCACAAGAGCCATTCCACGCGAGCTCTCGAAGACGCGATTGAGAACGTACTGGATTCACCTGAGTACAACATGCCTCCGGCGCAGCCTTGTACGAACTTCTAACACGATCTCTCATCCACATTTCTCCTGGCGACTCCTTTTGCCATCGGCACCCAAACATATGAGATCGACATTCTCTCTACCCGGCTCTAACCCTCCGAAACGAAGCTTTGCGGCGAGCTTCCTGTCCGAGCAGATTTTAACACCGTCCGCCAAGTACGATATAGCTGTCTGGGTCCAGATCCTTGGAAACGCCATGCGGTCCGGTCCGGCATGGCTTGGAAAGGAGGAGAACTCCCCTGTGTGGCGTAAATTCATCTATTGGATCCTTTTCCAAACTCATACCTGTCTGTCGTGCTCAAAGCGCTTGGGTTCTCATGGACATGTCTATGAGAGAAGAATCCACAACTTCAATATCCACGACCACAGTGCATCCTACGGTAACAGCCAATTGACTGTCCTGGATAATCCTTCGCCGGAATTTAGCACTGCAGAGGCCATGACACTTCATGAAGCGATCACGAGGTTTCTGGTCCCCTCCCTTTCAGACTTTATTCTTTGTGTCCTTTATCCGAACTCCTGTCGCGGCCCAGTCTATCGTGGCATCCCATCCGACATTCGTCTCGCTCATGCTCTAATTCAACTCCCCGAATACCAGAAAACCGGTGTTCCCGGCAGTCGTTTGTCTCCGATTGCATGCCTTATCAACCGCATTGCAGACAGTGTTGGGATCAATATTGGGTCGTACAACAGTCTACATACATATCATCCTCGCATCCTGTCAGCAACTTTCCACACCTTGACCACGGTCATATCCAACACATTCGGGAATGACGTCTTCCTCTCAGGCGAGAAGCAGCGGCTTCTTCACCCACTTTTCAGGGCTTTGCTATTGGACTCCGAGCTTTCTCTTCAATATCACGCCTGGATGAATGATGCCGTGGCAGAAAACATTATTCGAGCAATATTCCCGGCCTCCTGTGATCTGCCTTCATTGGCCCCCTTGCTTTATGATGCTATGAAGTCTACGATGCAATTGCAATGTCCCAGACTTCTACCACAGATTTATGAACGCATCTGTCAAAGTCGTTGGCTGGAAGTGATTGGTGCGGCACTCTTTGGACAGAGGATGCATGCTCTGTCTCATCGCGAGGAGACAGCGTATTCTTTCCTTGCGGCGGCATTCATCGAAGGTCTGGATATCCTGAGATCGCTTAGCCTGCCCATTTACAGCCAGGTGTGGAGATACATCCAGATACCGTCGAACCTGTTGATGCTGTGTAAACTACTCATCCTGTCCGACGTGGAACGCTGCGGGGAGTTAAAGAAACTAGCGTCAGTGATTGACCGATGCGTGTGGGAACCGTGCTTGGAGGAACTACAGACCTTCATTAAGTCACGAGCCGCATCTGACCGATACGAACATCATCGTCCTCGTTCACTCCATCCCTACTTGAACGATAGACCACTGATCTATAAACCGTATTATCAACTGCCTCGTGCAGTGATGGACTTGACCGCGTATATACGGAGGCATTCAGCACCTGTACCGAGGACTTCCGGTTCTAGGATTGAGGTATATGCAATCTACTTGCTTAATAACATGACTGACCTCTCCTAGATACTCTCGTGGCTCGGTGGAATGCGTCCTGGAACTTCCAAGGTGGTAGCAGATGAGAATGAGATGACGTGATATGAGTAGAACTCTATGCAGTATACAAGTGTGCTCGTAGTCGAATTGTCATATAGTCATACACTGGGCAAGCGAGTGCATAATGATATGACCCATGCCTCCTCCGGGGTTGTCAGAATGCCTGCTCGTATTCTTACTCCATGTCCTCACCTCGGTTTGTGCGGCTGGGTATACTTATCTTGTCGCGATCATCCCCGTCTTTGTTCGTCTTCGTGACACCTTCCACTCGTTGGGGGACGTCGTCCGGGCTGTCCATGTGATCATCGTCTGAACACTCACTGTAGTTGCCGTCTCCGCGCCGCGTGTTCTTCGTCCTCTGGCGATTTTCTCACTATGCTGTTGGAGTGTCCTTGAGCGTGGAGTGTGGAGTGATGACGGGTGCGCATGGACCGTGTTCATGAAGTCATCAGGAAAACACAAGATTGGTCTTTCGGGTCTTTCAGGTCTTGCCGAAGACCAGAAAGACCGGAAAGACCCAAAAGACACGAGGTCTTGTGAAAGCTCGCTCAATGTCTTTCACAAGACCTCATTTTGTCTTTCCGGTCTTGCAGCAAGATAATTTTAATCTTCTGCAAGACCAGTCGAAATCTTACTAGAGGTCTTACTAGTACTCTTTTTGCTCATAATTTTAGGGCAGGGCACGCAATAGAAAGGGGGAAATGATGTATTTGACTACTAACTACAAACACGCAGTCGTATCCTATGCTAGCTACCATATACTACGAGATATTGGTGCAGGCCCAGCGGCACAAAGCGAAATCGAGAAGGAAGATATCACGAAAAAAAGCCGAAATCAATGCAACCAGTCGACCCTAGCTCTAGGAGCGTCTACAAGAGCATAAGAGAGCGGATAATGGGAGCCGAGCGAGCGACATACCGTGGAGTGGAAGACCGGACAACTGTGAGGCATCGGCTTGAGGACTAGTTTGGTGGCATGAGTACGGGAAGAATACTGTGAAAAACTACGCACCACAGCCAGGAAACACGTCAGAGACGCCAACGTCGAAGAGAATGGCCCTTACTATGAAAGTCTGAACAACATCATTAGCAAGGCGGTCGACGATGATAAGGGCACACAAAAGGCTCACCAGTGTTTAAGTCGGCATCTAGAAGAAGTCCCAGAGTCCGTGAAGTCGGATGATGAGGCGGGAGCGGTACATATCTATGGGCAATGGAGTGAGTGTGCAGTAGCGCGGCGGACAGAAAGGCTTACCGCGCAGGTTAAAATAAAAGCCAGGCCCCGATGGCCAAATCAACATCTGGCAATGGTCATCAGTTTGTAAAGTCAGCGGGAACAAGGACGCACCAGCGCGAGGGATGAAATAATGTCGTCCATATTATAGCTGACGGCGCACACCAAAATAATGGTCACTGCTTGTATGAGTCGTGGTCGTCCTAGGAGGGCATGGCGACGTGGTCATCCATTCAAGCGCGCTAGTTTCGTCGACATCCATGACACTGAGCCTGGCGTCCGTCCTGTAGACTGTGTCCGTCGTCCTAGGTGCTATGCTCATCCAGCACATCATGTGGAGCACGGGCATTGGGCCCAACGAGACGGAAATCGAAGTCGACACGTCGTGGGGAGAGGCAGAGCAACCACCTGATGGCAATTTCTTGAGATCCTAGGTCCGAGCCAGTTTGAGTATGAGTTGAGTATGAGTTCGCCTCAAGTACCACTCAAACCACTCAAGTTAGATAAATTCCATTATTGAAACATGATTATATTGATCTGTGAAACAAAACTCAAGCAGTACTCAACTTGCACTCAAGATGTACTTGAGTGCCACTACTTTGATACCACTCAGATGAAGTAGCCCTTGCTTCCACAGTGCTCACTTCCGTGGTGGATGGTAGCACCCCGCTCCCTGCCGGACTTCATGTAGCCCATGATGTGGTCGTATTGCTGCTGCGACACCTGCGGGTCCATGGCCTGTGCACGATGTTCGATGGGCGACGCATTATGCTGGCTGGAATCATGGTAATGTTGGCGAGGATCATGTTGAATGATAATAATCCCCCCTCAGAGGATTCGAACCTCTCAAGGCTACCAATTAGCGAGGGGGAGAAATGAAAGAATGGTGGAAAAATGAAAGCTGAGATATGCGCCTGGTCATCGTCTGCTCTGCGCGCAGAGGGAAGCGGTGTCCATCATAGCCGTTTTTTGTAACATCTGAGAAGAGCTTGTGAATGTCATCCTTGTTGTCGATGTCTTCTTGCAACGCCAGTGTTGTCGATGGCGGGAATCGTCGTAATGCCCGTATTGATATTGGCTTTGAAATCCCTTGAACTCGGAGGGGCCTGTAATATGAATAGATATGCGCCAAGGTTCAGACATGTTCCAGGAGAAGTAAATGAACGCACTTGATTTGTCGTCGTCGTCAGCAGACAACAACGACATTCCAACACTAGACCAAGGCCGCTGGCATACACCTCGCCAACCATATCAATCGCATCCTAAGCATGGCATGGCAGAAGGGCAGTGCCTCCTGCTCAGCGCTAATCCAAAATCAATGTCGTGCGGTCCGAGTCAAGGTGTGCGCTAAGCGCGTTCAACCGTCGTGGTGGTGGTCTACGTCTAGCCATGTAGTCGACAACAAAGAGCTCTACGTCAACATAGATCAGTTTATCGTCAGTGCACAAGGTGAGGTGAATGGGTTACCATATAGAGCAGAAACGACGCCTACTTGCAAAGGTAAGTAGCGACACAACAAAGAGATACATCACGACTTACCATGGCTATTTGTTGTCGTCCTAAGTACTTGCATCGGTCGGTAAGGCGGACTCAGTTGATAGCCCATGGCAGGAGCCGACGCGTAGTCAAACTGGTATTCATCGGCGCCTAGCCAGATGAAATCATCGACGGGTAGAATGAGTAGCGAGCGTGGCACTCCAGAGACACAAAGCTGTAAGCTGTAGAGAAAGGTAAGGTAAGCATTCGGATTGATTCGGATATCAGGTATAGCAGTGCCTCACCGACGAGGCAACTGAGGTTACATTGAGGATAAACTAGCCTTCTTCCATCCGTCAATGTCAAACGGTGCGTGGGCTACGCCAGCCCTTCCAGCCGTCACCGCCGTTCCATAAGCATTGCTTATCCGTCCCGGAGGCTTACGCGTTTGCGCTCGTCGTCTGAGCAGAGCAGGAAAAAGTCGTCCTTTCTATCGAGGGCTGTTGGAAGCCGCGGAACAGGAGCAATCCAAAAAAGGATCAAAGCAGAAGAGAAGGATACACCCGAGGAACGACGAATTGGCGACGACTATGATGTTGGGATGAGGACAACGAGCGCCGCCAGCAAGCAGACGAGATGACGATGATGTCGGGACTTTGTCGGGACGGGACACCAAAGTCTGAAGAAGCTGTCAGCGAGCTCGTCCCTGAGTACAGAACAGAAACGACTTACCAGTGCGCTGAGCCACAGTATGACGACGAGGAGGGCGTGTAGCTAGCCGAAAGAATGAGTAAGTCGGATGATGGTGGCAGGAACTCCTTAACACCCTATGCACTAGGGTACATCTAGTCATACGCTCCTATAAGAGGGCTGCGTGATTCAATTTTCCCTCTGAGTAGAAATCTCTTACTATAGAGCATATCTAGATGTCCCCGGCATCGCTGGCAGGCTAGCAGCAGGCTGATGCCATACATGCCGGGTGGCTGGGCTGGGGTAGGGCATTGGCAGATAGCTAATAATAGATAGACCCAGCAGGTACATATCCAATAATAGATTCCTTCAATAAAGAGATTAGATATTGATGGGAGATGATCAGTGGACCCTGGGATGGGTAGGGAATGCCCTTGGCTACGCAATTGTGGCGCATTTTTGATTAGGTCAGCATTAGGCTGGATGGGGTGGGCATTGATGAATGCTGCTGTAGGGGATGGCTGTTGGGGTGATGAAAACCTTTTTTATAGTTTTTTGGGCTGGGAATCCAATGGTGTAAACCATTTTGCGATAGCTTCAAAATTGGGGGAGATATTAGGGGTGCAAAAATGCGCCACACTTCTAGTAGGCCTTGTACATAGCCTGTAGGGTTGGGACTTTGATACCCTTTAGAGGTACTATAGAGCGATATCTGATATCATTTTCAGGTGATTTCATCGAAGGGTTCAAGAGATATATCAGGATGACTGCTCCAGGGCCACCAGGGATATTGCACAGGATCCTGCCACTCTGGGGACCTGAGACTTTGATACATCGTTCACAGTGCTAATAAACCTTTATTCATGATGTGAAGAGTGTCCCCAACTCAGTAGTCCATGTATAGATAGGTCCCCAGTGCTGTTTTAAGCATTTTCGCATTTCTGGTTATTTAACATAGGGATACCTCTCTAAATTGTACAGGGCTATCATTAGACATTCATTTATGGCCTTTCTACAAAAGGAACCATGTTGTTTGATGAAGAGGCTAGTGTTCTAGAGGCCAGTCTTCCTCCCCACCGGAGTTTTGATCAAAATTCCCACGCTCTAGAGGGAGGATCGTCCACTCAATTTAACGTGTCTCACACATGCTACTACCTTCATTCCTTCTGCAGAACGTGTATATATGTGATATATATGATCTCCAGGTGTCAGACCAGTAATTTAATGAGGTAATTATGTCAGGAACTCGTCCTAAGCTCTGTAAACAGCTTAGGCTACCTTCACATAGTGATATTTCATGTTCTACTTGAAATGGCACCTTGAAAAATGTTTAGTTATGATTATATATCATATTGAATGAACTAAGAGGCATCTCCCATATGCTATACATGAGAGGTAAGAAAGTGAAAATGCGCAGTAGACTAACTCTTGTATAACTGCTTTCAATGCCTGAACAGGTTGTAGGACATAACTGTTATCTGGCTGACAGATGTAATATCTCTCATATCACTCTAATACCAAGGTCCATCTCGCATTTCATGTCTCTTATCAATAGTCATAGAGTATTGTCCAATTTATAGCAGGGCAAGTAGGTCTGCATATCTAAGGACGTGTTCCTGACATGATTACCTTATTAAATTATTGGTCTGACACCTGGAGATCATATATATAACATATATACACGTCCTGCAGAAGAAATGAAGGTAGTAGCATGTGTGAGACACGTTAAATTGAGTGGACGATCCTTCCTCTAGAGCGTGGGAATTTTGATCAAAACTCCGGTGAGGAGGAAGACTGACCTCTAGAACAGTGGTCCCTTCACCAAATGACATGGTTCCTTTGGCAAAAAGGTCGAGGATGAATGCATGAAGGTAGCCCAGTACAATTTAGGGAGGTATTCCTATGTTAAATAACCCAAAATGCGAAAATGCTTAAAACAGCATTGGGGACCTATTTATACATGGACTACTGGGTTGGGGACACTATCTATATCATAAATAGAGGTTTAGTACTACTATAAACGATGTATCAAAGTCTCAGGTCTCCAGAGTGGCAGGATCCTATGCTATATCCCTGGTGGCCCTGGAGCAGTCATCCTGATATATCTCTTGAACCCTTGGATGAAATCACCTGAAAATGATATCAGATATCGCTCTATAGTACCTCTAAAGGGTATCAAAGTCCCAACCCTACAGGCTATGTACAAGGCCTACTAGAAGTGTGGCGCATTTTTGCACCCCTAATATCTCCCCCAATTTTGAAGCTATCGCAAAATGGTTTACACCATTGGATTCCCAGCCCAAAAAACTATAAAAAAGGTTTTCATCACCCCAACAGCCATCCCCTACAGCAGCATTCATCAATGCCCACCCCATCCAGCCTAATGCTGACCTAATCAAAAATGCGCCACAATTGCGTAGCCAAGGGCATTCTCTACCCATCCCAGGGTCCACTGATCATCTCCCATCAATATCTAATCTCTTCATTGAAGGAATCTATTATTGGATATGTACCTGCTGGGTCTATCTATTATTAGCTATCTGCCAATGCCCTACCCCAGCTCAGCCACCCGGCATGTATGGCATCAGCCTGCTGCTAGCCTGCCAGCGATGCCGGGGACATCTAGATATGCTCTATAGTAAGAGATTTCTACTCAGAGGGAAAATTGAATCACGCAGCCCTCTTATAGGAGCGTATGACTAGATGTACCCTAGTGCATAGGGTGGTGAGGAATGGAATGTCGAGCAGAGCGGCTGCAGCCGGGAGGTGCTTATCATGTGGGAGCCATCCACATGCTCTGGCGTGGGCGAATGCTTCCTCGGCAGCAGTCTTGGAAGCATATCCCTGGGTGACCGACGGCACGCCCGCGATCTGAACAGCGACATCTTCCCTACTCGGAGGAGTTAGACAGTATCCTGACAATAACGAGATACTTGCCAGTCGGAAAAAATACCTGTTTGGCGGCCGGCAAAGACGACCCAGTGCTTTGAACGCCTTTTCTTCTTGGGGCGGCGAGTTTCTGCAGTGACTTTGACGTCCGGGTAATTATTGACGATATCGGCGGCCTTGGACCTAGATCACAATAAATGTTGGGCTACGCGTCACATGAATAGGCCAAGCCATACCAGTGTTCGGTGGTCTCCGGGATACCAGCCTTGGCGTAGGCGATAGCAGGCGATACTGCGTAAGGGGTGGCGACAACCTGGTCGGCGTGCGTGGTGGGGTCTGCGGGGCGTGGCATAAAGGGACAGCCCTTCCAAGGCGTCGACTAAATCAAGATCGTTCTCGGGCGCTAGAGATATACTGATGAGCATTGATGAAGATGGATAGAGAAGGATACTACTGATATGGCCATCTAGTGCGGCATCAAGCGCGACGGGATCTAATTCCGAGAGGAACTTGTCATAGCGGTTGAACTCCTGTTCTAGCTCTTGTTCGAAGGCAGACGCGGCCATGAGGGGCGAAGACAACGTGAGGTGAGGTGCGAGAACGAATATGTCGTATTTATATAGCTATCAATTGTACCATGCATCAAAGTAGCTAAGATTTTAATGAAAACGCTGAACAAGCCGGGAATCGCCAGAAGCCCATTGAAAACGTCAACAGCTTTCTGCTGCGTCTCGTAGTGCTTGTTGGAGCCACCGGGAATACCGGTGATGAGGGCTGTCGCAATAGCGCTGCGAACAAAGACTTTAGCCAGGGAAGAAAATACAAAGAGGAGGAAGACTTACGGTTCGGTGACGATTCCTACCCTACGGCCTTTGGACACGACATAGTAGCGATCAGCGACGACTTCAGCATTGTACGCCATGGAGAGAGGAACCGTGTCTAGACGACGCCTACGATGCCGTTGACACTAGCCGAGCGCGCGTGCACTATCGCAAGAGGTCAGCTGGAGGGAAACTCAACATAGAGGAACAAACATACGTTCAGCGCAGGATCACCGCGAGAGGAAGGTGAGCCTGGAGGTCGGCGTCGACGGAAGGCATAGCTACAGGGATTTTAATGAGCATAGATTAAAAGCGATGGAAAGAATTGAACCAGTTGAAGCGACACCAGCTTGATCGCCATGATTTTGAACGGCGGGGGGAGACGGCACGAGTTCGAAGTCGTCCAAGTTGGCAGCGACGTGGGATCCATGGCGGCGTCAACTGAGGACTGGACTGAAGCAGTCACCCCGAGAATGGGAGTGACTGCTTCAGTCGTGGTGGTGGGCATAGACATAATGATCTGGCTGGGGTGGTGATGAAGGTTGATGGATAGGGAGATCATCGACCTAGCACGGCCTAAATAGTGTTCATAATTCTTCCGGAGAAAAAGCAGGCGGCTTTTCTTCGAGAAAAATCATGTGGTTGTGGCGAGGAACAGATTTCCGAAGGGAATATAGCAACGGCGAAATGGCGTCAGGGTACGACAGGTGGCTGCAGCCAGTGGGCTGAGCCTGGCCGTGATTGCGGTGGTACTAGCCAGCGCGTCGCCAGGATTTCTCCCACTTTTACTCCCACCAGTAAGGTCAAGAACATCAGTGGAAGAAGGTGTGTCAATGGCGCGTCGAGCGCGTCGCGGTAACTGTGCTCACGAAATGAACAGGAATTCGGAGATGGCTAATGATACGGCCAAGTTGAAGGATGCAAAGCGTATGGCGAAGGAAGACCGGAGCGATGGAAAGTTCTGGGCGGAGGGGGACGCGAGCGTATATTGAATCGCTACGTTGCATTGATGGCAGATGCGATGCCAAAGGGTGGCGCCCAATGCGCGAGGTCGTTAAGCTGGCACGCAGGGAGTTTGACTACCACGTCGACTGGCGTCTGCAAGACCACGAGGAGCACCGCAGCCGTTTCGACAATGGACACCGGAGACTGCGCGAGAACAGGTCACACTGACACCAGAGGAAGAGAAGCAGCGCGCAATCTGGAGCGAGAAGATGACTGGCGTGAGTAATTTTTGAGTGCCTAGTGGATGTTTAAATGACCTTACATGCTAGAGATCCGCCGCTGGTTAACGTATCGTGCGACAAAGCTGGTGAAGATGTACAACCAGTCGCGCGCAGTGGACATCGACGATCCCTACGTCCGTCTGATTGCGAAGTTCCTGAAAATCGAGAGGCCACCGAAAGCGCGTCAGGCATCACAGGAGTGGAGCCACGAGAAGTACGATACCCTTGTTAGAGCAACTGTGAACAAGGAGTGGGCCGCGTACAAAGTGAAGAACGGCCTCGAGGATGATTTGGGGGTAGCGATGGGTTTTCGAGGAGACGTGACACGCCGTTTGTTCAAAGAGTTGGTCCCGTCAATGAGCGTGCAGAGTGGAAGCGCAAGGCAGCCGAATCATCGAAGATATTGAAGGAAGATATAAGGCCGCGTTGAAGGCGCCCTATGCGAAGGATTCCGAAAGTCGGCAGCGGTGAGTGGAGATAGGAGCGACGGCGTGTTTTGGGCTGACGATATGCTTGCAGAGCAATCAATAATTTACGAAGTTTATTACGCCGCTTCCTAGAGGGCTGCGCAGAGATAATGGGCTTGAAGATAATTTGTATCGCTGGCGGACCGATGCCGCGATTTGGTGGAGCTATTCGTACAGTCGGGTAATGTGGGCTGACAAGCGTTAAAGGCGTGTCGCGCTGATT
>JADNRX010000406.1:0-46375 GCA_015501595.1 Hymenopellis radicata
GTTACCGACTGGTTCTCTAGCGGAACTATGTGGGGTACACTCGACGATGCGCTGTCCCTCGAGGCTTTCGGCAGAGTGAAGCGCATACATTTCGAGATGTGGAAGGATAGAGATGTTATCACCGACCTGGCGCATCCAGACCTCGCATCCAAAATACGCAGTGCCTTACCACGCCTTGATAGTAGAGGTGTCCTTTGCTTTTTGTAGGATATAGGGAGTGTCTTTTTTGGTTTAGGGGATTGGGATTGTAGAGAATCAGACCTGGGATATGTAAAGCAACTTACGGTCTTACAAGCTTTTGGGTTACAGCCCCCTTAAGCTGACCAGCAGCAGTTCGGATTCTCAATGTAGTTCCGGGTCCCTCCTCGTATGACTCTGATTCAATGATGAGTACTTCTTGGCGTATAAAATGAACGAACCGTTAACCGGCTACCGAGTGCTTTATCGAAGGTTGTGCCAGGCTGTCAACATCAAGTTATTACCTGGGTAAGTATAATGAAAGCACCTATCCATCAGACTCCGCATTGATCAGGCGAAGTATTCCGTTACACGCTGAAGTACTAGTGACCGTAAAGAGTGTTAACAAGGTTTATCTAGAGACTAGTTGAATCATTATTCGAACATAGTGCCAGTGCAAAACAGAGGCCAATCAAAAGTAGCTTTCTCGAGCCTTTCGTGCATCTTTGAGCACGTCAACCACTCTACCCATGACCCAGGAAACTTCCAACCCATTGTCCTCCAAATCTAAGAGGAAAAGTGCCAGTGGCAACGCCTCATAGGCGATCATGTCTAGGCTTTCTGGACAAGAATAATTGACCAGCGACAATACCGCTAGTCTTTGAACCTCTTTCGGAACTTCCCACCGAGATGCAATCAAGTCCATCAGTTTTGAGTCGGTGAACAAATGAGCAACATCTGTGTCGCATATGATTGTCAGCGAACGCAGACGAGGGAGGGGTTGTTGAGAAGGGGTGACTGTCAAAGTCTCCAACACCGTCGCTGTATGGTTTAACGTATCCGGGGAAGGAAGGAATAAACACAGGGAAACAAGACTAGACATGCGCCATATCGGTGTCATAGCTGGCGGCGGCAATGGTGTGGTGGTCGCAAAAGTTTGCAGATTGCACTGCGAACGATCAAGTAGACGACTGACAATCGCCTCCCAATTTGGGCGACGTCGCAATGGACAGACGCCGTGAGATCCGAAATCATAACCGATGCTCAGGTTTACGAGATGTGGAAGCGATACATGGTCGAGTGCATGAGACATACTGCACGACGGAGTGAGCGTCAAGTCAGTCAGGTTCTCGTGAACAAATAAGGCTCCCGGGTGACTGTCCTCCGCATCTCCTATGCAAGAAATCTTCAGACATATGAGATTACGTGCTTCCACGATAAACCGAAGGAATGATCCTGAACCTGAGAACGGTCCAGTGAAAGACGTCAGAGACGACCAGTGCACTGTCACGGTATTGAACACGTCCAGAGGCAGATTCATGTTCATAGTATGAAGGGAGGGAGGGAGTACGAGGTTGTACGTGTCCAAGCTCGGGAAGTCCGAGGTACTGCGATGGAGAGTCCGATTCACCGTCAAACTTTTCAAACTTTTCGGATGCGCCGTGCATAACATCCTAAAAGAGCCCCTCCACCTCGAATCTTCCTCCAGAAACAATCAATGAATGGACTCGATTGATATGCCCAGAGAGCAACTCCATTGCAGCATCGGTCTCCGGACATCCATCGGCGTCCCTACATGTCCCCAAGCGCATCTCTATTTTCAGAGGGCGCGGGTTTGAAAGGACAAGATGTTGTTGAAAAACATCCCTAGAAAATCGCTTCGTCGTGATTGCGTCGGGGTTGCAAACTCGGATGTCCGACCAGAGACATGGGGCAGAGCGCGACAGCGTGCGCCAAAATCTGCACACGTGGCCAAGACTACACGGCGCCTTTACGGGATTTAAGCGTTGGAAAAGATGTCGACGAAGAAAAAGATGTGAAGGAGGATCTCGCGGGGCAGGGAACGGATGGGCGCGGCGAGGGACTTGGTCTGTTCGATTTCTGACTCCGTTGACTCCATCTCGGCGCGTAGCTGTGCCACAAGCACCACAAGAGATGTTAGGTCGTCTTTCATAGCTTGGTAACGGGCCTCCAGTGCAGCTACGCGGCCTGGTATACTAGGAGCAACGGCGCTAGACGGCGTATGTCCCGAACGTATGAGCTCAAGAACGTCAAGGTTCCAAGCCGACTGCTGCTGCGAGTCGGGAACAGGGGAGTCCGCCGGCTTGAATCCGCAGCGCGAGCATTTCGACATTTCAAATCTGGGATATAGAGTCAGTCCGAGACAAGAGAGGCAAAATGACCGCGCACTATGCAGTACTCTTGGTCGCGTCGTGGCCGCGACTGATCTACCGAAGATTTCCTTTTAAGACGAAAGTTCAAACTCCGAGTTGGTCACGGGACTCACATCAGCTTTCTTTCGACTTCAGACTTGCACAGGACTTGCATGGTTGCGAGTCTCCTTCTGTCATCTGAGTCTTGCAGCGGATATAGTCTGTCGGCGCAAATTTCATTTTCAGTGAAGGCAGTTTGGCAAGTACATAATTTACGTCTTGTTTCCTCTCTTACGCAGAACTTCTAGACGACATCGCGTCGCTGTTAAGCCGTCTTGAGGGAGATCCCTAGCCTTTTTCTAATCATCTCAGGCTCTTTCAGTGCCTGGAATGTACTTCGCATCATAACAAATTTCTCTGCGATGACATCGGCGAGTCCTTCTCTCTCACCGGAACTAATTGTACAATAGGGTGGCGGAAAAAAGTCCCCCGGACCTTTTTTACCTGTAAGTTACATGAGCCATCGGCAGGACTCGGTAATTTACGGGGTAATTTACATGCACGTGATAGTCACGTGATGCATTTTGCCCGCCAAATCTGCACAAAATTTTCTGTCCCTCCGGGGGTGCGCCACACAAGGGATGAAATATAGAAGATACATGTCTGTGTGGATAAGCTACAACTACCAGACCTCATATGCTCAGTCTAAGTATGCAGATGCAAAGAGCAGCTCACTGTCCTGCACTGTTCAGACGAACCCCCCTCCCCGCCACGGCGGGACCAACACGTGACCCAATTTGCTCCTAAATCGGGCTGGTAATTTACAAGGTAAATTACATGCACGTGACGCGTAAATTACGTGTAAAAAAGGTTTCAGTAAAAAAACCACCCATTTCTTCCGCCACCCTATTGTACAAGCACCAATTTTCGCTTGCGTGAAGGAGGAAAATTCAACTACTTTAGCGTCTGATCCTTGAGGCCACTGCTGCAGACCGGCGGGTGTTCTGGATCCCTAACGTCATCTAGAGAACGACGTGTAGCACTACGTAACGCACTTGATCAGACGCCAGTTGGAAAATGTACCATCGATCCAACGCAAGAGAAGAGGCCAACAGTCTTGTGAATTCAATCGAAGGAAGGGGGATACAATACTGATTAGCTGCGGATCC
Organism: Hymenopellis radicata; assembly: GCA_015501595.1. Classification (NCBI taxonomy): domain Eukaryota; kingdom Fungi; phylum Basidiomycota; class Agaricomycetes; order Agaricales; family Physalacriaceae; genus Hymenopellis; species Hymenopellis radicata. Next base: position 3,500 of record JADNRX010000406.1, read on the forward strand.
TCAGTCCTGGGCGCCTTCCGTGTAGTCTAGCCAGAGCAAGCTAGTACCCAGGATAATGGGTTTTTATGGAATGGTACTCCCAGTCAAGCGCAGCGCTCCGAAATATTACCATCCGGATCTATAAGGATGTTCTGCTCATTTAGACCATCATGGCATATATAAGAACACAGCGTCGCAGACTCGGCGAAGAAGTCGACTGCATGATAGGCACAGCTCGTTCCTCCAACAGGGAAAGAAAACTGTCTTGACGTGCCTTCGCTTGAAGGTGTATGATTGGCATGGTGGTCAGAGACTTACCGTCGTCCATGGACAGAGTGACTCCAATCACTTGGGGAGCCTCGATGTCGAATAGTTGTAGATGTCTGCGTAGCTTAAGATACATCTTTCCTATTCAATGAAGGTCATCGATGACACAAAATAAGTACCTTTGCATCAGTATGAAGGAGTCCGAATCCGTTCATGAGAGTGGTACCCGGCATGAGCTGCATCACGATGAAATTGAACGGCTCAGCCTCAAAGGCAAAATGAACAGCATAAATATCCGGTACAGGAATGCTTGAGACGCGTCGCAAAAATCGCATAATGCCGATTTCGCCAGTAGATCGCTGCATTTTTCGCTCCTTGTCTCTGTCGTCCTTGAAAGGGCGACTGACGCGCAAAATGACTTGGGCGCCGTCAGACAAGCGCGCGTCTAAAATCTAGCAAACTCGGGAGTCGGTCCCCACGAACACCAATATAAAGACGCCGAGCTCACAGTATTTAGACCTACCGGGCGCGTGCGTGTAGCGATAAAAAATTGGTCGAGACAGCTTGCTACAATCGAAGCACATTTCCCTGCTGTGAATCCAATGTAGGTCGAGTTGAACCCGCTCTTCTATCGACTCTGGAACGCCTTCGAGCCGAACCATAACGCGCTCACGGTCCCAGTACGGTACGAGAGCATGGTTGGAGTTGGACATGGTTGAAGGAGGCAAAGTCGCCCTGTTTGATTATTGATGGGCGTAGGTGCGTTACTTCGGGTGTTGCCGCTCTGAGCTCTCCAAGTGGTTTTTGACGCGAGTGGACCTTATGAACTATCTCCATCTCTATGATCGTAAAGCGTACTCAGATTTAGGCCTCGTGCAGTTTTCAAAATCATGTAGGTATAGCTCAAGCGCTGAATACATGAAGACAGTGACAAAGGCACGATTCGTTTGCGTTTGCGGTTCAGCTAGATATCATCCGGGTCGTCGTACGTCGGTCGTATCAGTAGGGACTGCGGCGCGAGGGCACCTAGAGTATTCCTGAGCATCTTGTGCGCTGCTGCTGCCGTTCCTTCCGTTACCAGGACAGGGAGAACGTCGTCGAGTGCCTGAATAGAAGTCTAGATGGTGGTTAAAAGGAGTAGTGACGTTCAAATCTTCACATACCTTCATGAAGCGGAATTTGAAGGTCACCTGGAAGAGATCGAGCAAAAAATGGACTGTAAGGCTGCCCGCTCAGAACCATAGTTGGTATTGGCTGGGCGTATGAGTCCATGTCTGCAAATGGCGCGCTCGTACAAAGGCAATCATCGTAAGAGAGCGTTTCGGGAAAAGAAATCGCAGTCTCGAAATCAATGAGGAAGACGCGAGGACGACTTGTTGGAATTTCCATGTGGCGCATGGAGTTCGGCTGCCACTGAACAAGGAAGTTGCAATGAAACGCATCCTGTACGAATAATAAGATTGATATATGGCAATGGACCATGAGGCCTGACCCGATGCGCTACACGTTTACTATGGATAAACTCAAGCGCCTGCTCAGCCTTGGTAAGTATTTAGACGTCGATGAGGAGTACGAACGCTTGCCTCGAGCGCCTGCAGGAACATGTCCATGAGATCGCCAACCGAACTGTCCGTTCCAGCTAGAGCGCTGTCTCCATAGAGCCAAGACATAGGTATCCCAGTCATCGGAAAAACACCAAGAATAAGATCCTGAAAATGTATCTCTTGAAGCATGGGTAGTACGTGGTTCTCGAAAAGAAGTGTATCAGGGCCTGTCGCCAATCTGCGCAGTGCATCAAGAGCGTTCCGACCTTCCTTTCCGACGACAATTATTCTACACACTGCATCGCGTCCTTCGTGACTGCGTACGGCACGGTTCAGTGGATTCTAATGAAACAACTTGAACAAGAGCTCAAGCACTTGATATCAGGTACGTACCACATACTGCCAGATTTCTATCCGATCGGCTTCAAAGGGGGAAAGACCAGCAGAAGAACCTGCATAAATGTAGCCGTTTGCGTTTGGAAGGGAGCCTGGCCCACCACCGGGAGGTCGAAGCATGCAGAAGCCGCGCCAGGACCACGACGTCCATCCATGTTTGGCCAGCACAGGGCCCAGCAGATTCCATATGTTCTCGAAGTCCTCGTGGTCTTTCTCGCCAGGACTGCGCCATTCAACGATGGTTTTAGGCAGCTACGGAGTATATCAGCTTTACAATGCTACGGTGTCAGACCGTCAACTAGCCTTGGAACGAATACGGATATGCCTGTATTGCGCGTATATTACTGGCAGTGTCGCCAGTCCCATGAGGAGAGCTAGTGAGAGCGTTCGTACAGAAAACATGGTTTGCTGCAGAAAGTTTGTTTCCGCGACGCGACGCGAACAAAGGCAAGTTGCTGATGTTTGGCTCAGGGCAAGAGCGTCAACAAGGCACACGGCCCGGTACCGAGCATCCTAATACGACCATGGGAAGGGGGACACACAGGAAGTGGTCGTATGTATATAAAGATAAGAAGATGTGAAGATGCTGTTAGCCTCTCACACCCAGCTTCGACATGGCAAGTTTCAGATCTCCCTCCGGGCTACCATCAACTGAATAATCTCCAGGATTACATCACACCTTTGAAGACCGCCCACAACCCAGCAAGGAGCTTGAAGTATCAGGTCTAGTCTACAGCTATTCAACGATGCCTCGCTCATCAGATATCCCTCAGGGCAATTACAAGTATGCCAATAAATATGTAGGAACGTTCCAAAGGGTCGAGCATTCCACAACTGGCGTGCCACGTCCTCGACGACTCCATTGAACTTGAGGCTGATTTACGGATCGTAAGGACGTTCTCATTCTCATGCATGCCAATGCCCAAGTGCGCTCGGTATCGGCAAAGAATTGCTTTTCCACATCGTACGTTGCCATCCCAGCTTCTGCTATCATCTACAGTCTCACTAAACATCATTTACAGAGATGGTGTGACTGCGCCTCCGGCCTAATCAACGTCGTTTTCGACTTCTAACTCGCCAACTTTACCCCTTTAACCTCAGGCAACGTGGGGGGATGATTGTTTGTACAGTATTCGGAGGAACAACATAAAAATATGTCGGAGGAGTTCAACTAGCAGTTCTTGAAATCATGTAATCAGTAGTGGTAATCTATTGTAAAGATTCACAATTCGGAATGAGTCTACGAAACACGGATGAGCGTTTCCATGCGAAGCCTCTTACTATCAGAGTTCAAGTCTAGCTCGACTGAGTCCTAGGGTTTGCTCATCAACTCTCATGTACACTTCCATGAGTGGCCTGCTTTCTCCTGCGCGACCTATACTTCGAAGTTCCACTCTCCATTCATTTAAATCCAGAGTAACGCCTTGCCATGGTTTCTCAACTCCCCGAACCATCTAAAGTTTATCCCAATTCACCAAAATCGAGATGCGTCTTCTCAAATCTTTGCTGTGAAGCTTATTGCAGATATGGTCGGGCTCCAATCAACGTGTTCTATTCCTCAATACCAAGTTGAATTTATGCAGGGCATCGAGCGCTGCCACGGGCCACTGATGGCAAGACCATACATGAAAGGGTGTCCGACTATTAACCGCCACAGCCTTGGAGGCAGGGAATGGGGCTCACGAAGGACGGCCTGACCGCCAATGGCGGTAGCCTTGATAATATCACTTCCACGACGAATACCAGAATCAAAGAGGACCATACATTGCCCAGCCGTTTGCGCTTCTCCAATCTCAGGATTTGGTGTGACTTCTCAAGTGCCATCAGCGCAGAGATGGATCCGTCCACTTGGCGACCACCTTTATAAAAACAAGAAGGATGAGCGGACGTCCAATGTTTTACGAGATCTGATCCTCACCGTGGTTGGACACGACAATCCCATCGCATCCCACCTCCATCGCCTTGAATGTGCCATCCACCGCCATCCACCGCCTCCTTCAGCCTGCCTCGAAGCAATAACTTTCCCCTGAATGACCAGCCTAGCCATCTCCTGGCCTTCCAGCTGCTTCTAATCATGGCGGCAACCGCTATCTCCACGTTTTCTTTGTGCTAGTATGATACTGTAAGTGGTCTGTTCTACTCCGAATAGACTGATCGATTGCTGCAAGCTACAGAACGATGCGTCGCACGACCATAGCACTGACTAACAGTTGAGTCTCTGTTCTGTCCGAGGCCCGGATGCGTCGCAGGCCCCATCATAGCTTCACTTGAGCATGCTATCAGTCTCTCCGTCGAGCAAGTAGCACTAATAGCGCGACACGTTCAAATCCATTCGCCTTTGATTGGTTCTGATGCGAATACTTCCTTATCCAAGCCCAATTCGCGGAAGACATCATCGATTGACTCGTCGCTCTCTTCGTCTTCGTTTTCCTTCAATGCTACGGAAAGTTAGGAATCGCCGAAGGAGATGATGGAGTTGGGAAGCGTACCTTCCCCGCGATGATCGCCCAAGCTCGTCTCAAGGCCCTCTTCGCCTCCCCGTGCCCCAATCAGAAGCAACTGCGCGCCCTCATAGTCCAACAATTCCGGAGTCTGGCATGGTGCGAAGCGAAGACCATACGACTCTCGTCCTTTGGATCCCCGTCCGAACACCGACTTGAAAATGCTCTCCGGATACTGCGCGCCTCTCGCGCTGCTCTGCCCTGGGGCCATAGCCGGCGCAAGGGGATTCTTCACCTGCAACACGAACGAAGACGCGATCTCGATACCCAAGTCTTGCTGAACCTCGCCCATCTCCGTAGGGTGGGATATATGGTATCCAAAGTGCGTCGACGATCCGTTCGTGACGATGGCATATCCGCCGCGTCCTGCTAGACGCGCAGATGCTTCGTGTCGGGTACCTTCTGATGGTTAGATCATCAGCAAAAGCTAGAAGACGTTACTAACCGCGCGTCTTCGTTTCGGACGTTTTCTCACCGAAAGTCTGTTGCAAAGCCGAGAGATCTTCGCCCACCTTTGTGACAGTAGCCCAGAACGTGTCCTTCCGTCCTTTGCCGGCTCCTCCGTGTTCTGGGTCGGGGAGCTTCTTCTTCCCGATAATCACTAGGCGGTATGGCTGCTTCTTTGTACTGTCCAGAGGCTGACGAGAGGGTACGGCGTCTGCTCCAGGTTTGAGAACTTTCATCTCGTCGGTTTCCTCGTGTTTGGGTTCACCGGAATCTTTGTCGCTGGCAAAACTGGGCGGACGAGGAAGGAGGAGCATCTGGAAGTTGCGGACATCGTCTATCGAATGTACTTTGTCGTGCTCGACCCGAGGGCGGAAGAAAAAGTAGATGTGGCCTCGTTCAATTGTGGTACCTATGAAAACGGTTACTGTAACTCAAACAATAGATGGAGGAATGACTTACCTCCATGACTAGGATCCGGTTTCGATGTATCCTCGTCCTTCTTGACTCTGGCAGCCTTCTTCTTCGGCTCTTTGGGAAGAGACGCTTTCGCTTTGCGTTTCGCTGGTGGACTCTCGGGTTGGGCAGGGTTTTCGGCACTTTCCTTTTCTTTTTCAGCTTCAGCGGCTTGCTTGCGTGTGGTGGTCATGGTTCTCGTAAGAGTTTGTTGTCTAGGTGAGCGAGCTTTTCTATGCAACAGAGCTTTTGACGTCATGTTCAGGTCATGTTAGACATCAGTGTGGCGCGTAGGTCGCGCGGTGTGTTCGGTAGCCTCATGTTGGTGTCGGTCATCGCAAAAGTGCTTCAAGATTCGATAACACTTGGATAACACAGTGACCGTTGAGTGAAAGAGAAGACGCGGAAGCTATCGGACCGGTCCGGAGTTCCGCCAGGAAAAACCCGTTCCGCTGCTTTTCGCTTTTATCCATCATTCCGAATCTAGAACGACTGCTACTCACACTCACGCGAAATGCTTAGACTCGCGTCAAACAGAAATCTCCTACGAAACTTGAGCAGACGCGCTTTTTCCGCTACACATTCGACTAGCGATGCTCCTCTCCAGCGTTCCGTAGTGGAAGAAACCCAGGACATCAGAGTCATGGATGATCTCCTCAAGGTGGTTCGTGAGTTTTTTGGCATGTTCTCCATTACTAGGATGCTAATACCCAGCAAACAGGAACACGATCCAATCCTGCGTACTACAGGTACGTTCTAGCTCCTCTAGAGATAGCTGGCGTCGCTCACAAATGCTGATAGCATCATGCCAATGAGAAGTCCTGTTCCATGGTCCGAAGCCCTCCTCAACACTTCCCCACAATCAGAAGAAGAAGCTAAAGCCTCTCCCCCACCGGACCTGTCTCCTCGGAATATGTACGACTCCTACACCGAGCTCATATTACCATTCGGATCCTCCGTTCAGTTACTCGAGGAGTACACAAACGCGCATGGTGGTATTAGAACGGGAAAGTGAGTCTCGCGTGCGTTTGGATGAGGACGACCTTATTCAACTGCAATAGGCTCATGGAACATCTGGATTCGCTGGCAGGCTCAATAGCGTATAAGCATATGCTCGGGCCCACGGTGGAGACCCTGGGACGCATCCACGAGCGGGGGTTCTATATCGTTACGGCTTCCGTCGACAGGTGTGTGCTAAGTATGCCGCTCCGCCTATGCTGACGTCGCATCTGAGACTGGACATTCTAACAAACCTCGACCCTTCCCGTGATCTCCGGCTAAGTGGACAAGTCATATACACTGGTCGGTCTTCGATGGAGGTCGCGGTCAAAATGGAGAGCATTGGCGGGCATCAACCGGAGGTGACTGTCCTACTCGGTATGCCACTATTTGCGTGTTGGAAACGGACCTGAGCGAGACTTTAATAGGACGGTTCTCCATGGTTTGTCGGGATGCAAATACGCACAAAGCGCGTCAGGTCAATACCCTTAGCATCAGCACACCCGAAGAACACGCGTTGTATTCTCTAGGCGAAGGTGTGTCAACTCATTCCATCACAGGAGTCATAGTTCTGATTATGGATAAGGCATCAAACGACGCCGTCTGTCTGTCGCTGAGCGCTCCTTACATCGTGTTCCCCCTACATCAGCTGAAGCAAAGGAACTGCATTCGTTCTATCTGACGCATGGACAGCACGAAGAACATCCTACGAAGCAGGATGCAGGACGTGTTTGGATGGGGGATACATCCATAGAAAAATGCATGCTGATGTTCCCCCAAGAGCGCAAGTCAGTCCATCTCCATCTGCGAATTTCCTGAATTGCCAACTCGTTATACTTAGCGTACATCAGAAAGTATTTGGTGGCTACCTCATGCGATTAGCTTATGAACTCGGGTTCACCAACGGGAGCATGTTCGTGCGGGGCCCCATGCACTTTTTATCGCTGGACAGTATTTCGTTCGCGCAACCTGTGCCCATCGGCTCGATATTGCGGCTCACATCGACCATCCTGCATTCTACGACGCCGTCGCCGGAACATCCCTTGACAGTGGTCAGTCCTTGTGCCATCCTTGCCGAGTAAGACTGATTCGAGGTCGACCTTTGAAGCACGTCGGTGTGACTGCCAACGTCGTTGACGTCAAAACGGGCGCGGAACACACGACGAATGAGTTCAGATTTACCTGGTGCAAGGAAGAGGACGCTCAAGCCATCGCACGAAAGGTGGTCCCCAGGACGTACAAAGGCATGTCATGTTTCCTCGCGCGCGCATCCCTTTATCACGTTTCAACAGAAGCGATGCTGTGGCTTGAGGGAAAACGAGCACTTGAACTGGGCGACCAGATCCGCGGTATCAGACATCATGCAACGGTCTAAAGGTACATTATATAAGAAATTTGGCGCGGAAGGCAGTCGATAGCGGTCCAAATGATGCGAGATGATTCAACTCGCTGAGTTGCTGTGATGCCTATAAAGTCTGCAGGATTGAGATGTATGTAGGTTAATTATTGCCCAACTAGGAGACTTTTACTTTTACTGGAAGCGACATCGATAGTTATAAGTTACGCTTCCCCACTACTACGTCTCAGTAACTACAGTCACTGAAAGTCGTCCCCAGACTCATCCATCATCTTCCAGCACCTCTGCTTATGCCCCGCCTTCCAAGCCTCCATCTGACACTCCTTACTGCAATACCGCACCGACTTGCACTGCGAACACGACATCTCCGCCTCGTCGTCCATGCAGACGATGCACTCTTCCTGGCCGAGGACCTGTCCCTCGAGATGCTCGCTAGTCGACTTGAGGTAGTAATCGGCGGGCATGTGCTCTATGGCGTTGAGGATCCCGGCGAGCCGCTCCAGCTCGACGCGCTGGAGCTCCGGGAGGCGCGCGATGTCGGGCTTGGCGCCCAGGTCTGCGAGCATCGCCGCGAGCTGCTCACGCGTCGCCTTGTCGACCGAGGCGCGCTGATCGTCGCCCATCTGCGTGTCGCACCAGAAAAGCATGTGGATGAGCAGCGTGCAGAGCTGGCCGGGGCCGGACGGGCGCATCCATGCGACGCCCTGCACGACGTGCGACGCGACGAGTGTCGGCAGCCCCACTGCACGCGGCGAGCGGAGGAACCTGCGGAGGTACGCGTTTTCTTTCGGGTCCGGCAAGAGCGACAGGATCTGGATGTACGTCGACACGGCCGTGCGCTGCGTGTCGCGGTTCAGCGCGCGAAGCGACTTGACGAGCGCGGCGAGGTGTTTCGCGGAGAACGCGATGTACAGGGTGTCCAGAACTTGCGCAGGCAGGATAGCGAGAGCATTCAACTGCTTCATGCGTCAGCAGCTAAGCGTCGTATCTGCGGGCCTTCGACGTCACCTGTGTCTGAACCGCCTTCGACTCTTCCGCTGAAAAGTCGTTGTCGGGTGGGAGCGCATTGTTTAGGCGGGCATTTTGGGCCAGCTCGTCAACCATGCTCTCAATTTCTGCTCTAGGGATCGAATTTTGTCGTTGGCCGGGCATTTTTGTCAGCGGAAGAGGCGTCGCGAGAGTTAAATTACGGCCGTGAAAGTAATAAAGAACGCGAGCCTTATGTAAGCAGAAGTTCACACGCCTTACGAGACGTTGCTGTCGTTCGCCTCGTCCTCAACGTCGCACATGCTTATGGCTACTGAAGTACTGATCAGCTCATAGCCAATGCGCAGGTCAGAAGCTTGTCTCGCTCCGGTGGCTGCTCACTCAGCCCCTACATACTGGCGACGCAGGCAGCGAGAGTATCTTGCTATACATGCTCTACGCATTCTTATCCAACATGGTGGTCTGCGGACAGCCTCGTCATTGCGTGTGACGTGTAATAGACGCTCCGATTGAAATAACTACGACTTTACCCACTCCTCAGTGGTGGAATAACACAGCGTTATCGTTAATGAACTCGATCTGCTCTTTTCGATAATCGTCTGGGATAGCAGTCAGATTGTCGCCATTTACCTGGTAAGTCAAGTCAGCGTGAAGAACAGAAGTGGAGGTGGCAAGATGATGTACCGGGTTATCAGACGTGTACTGCGGCCATAGCGGACCTTTTGGTGCGGTCAGAGGACAAGATGTGGGTTCAATGTCCATGTCAACACATACGAGGAACGCCCAGGCCATCGTTGGGGTCAAGACTCGTCGCAAAGGAAACCCAATAATCAATCACGGCACGACTCAGCGCAATGGATGACGCTGTTTCGTTCAACAGAGGGACGAGTCCGTATACAAAAGGGGCGAGATTAGCATGAGAGACTTGGGGATTTCAGCCGAAGGTCCTGACTAGAGGACTTGAGGCTCACCTCCAAGGTATGGCTCTACAGACAACAGATGTTGTTCAAAGAGATAACCGTACGTCTTAACCCCGGCTTTGGCAACCGTCTGCGACAATAGTCTTCTTTGAAATTGGAAGTTGAGATCGCCAGCTGAAAGCATTTGTAAATGTAGCGTCAAATGGGAGTGAAGATCAACTGACTGAGAGCCGCCATCCGTTTAAAGGTCTTTGATAAGCCGAAAGTCTCGTTCCCCGTATTGTAAAAGGGGAACCAGGGGCAGGATCGTCAGGATACAGCTCGAAGAGCCTGTCCACTACTTTATCCGGAAGTCCTGGCGGCGAGATTTGCTGCGAAGTAAGCCGTTTCCTCGTCCTCAGTGAGATTTATCGTCGGCCGTACAAACAAATTGTCTACTATGTCAGAGTTTTAGGAACTATGAGAACGAAGTAGCAGTCCATCTCACCCTCATCCAAGTTTGTTCCAGCAATGAAAGGGAGACGAGCAAACATCCCCTGACTGAACAGTCGGGAACATCAGGGAAATCTGAAATCCTACATAGATCGGACCTGTTTTACGTACCCTACGTAAAAAAGGGCCGTTTCTACGTAGACCTACGTAGTCTACGTATAGCCCGGTGAGCACTACGTAGACCTACTACACAAGTGCCACTCACCAGTATATGTACGCTATGCACTGGTGATGTCTACGTTACATCGGCGGCGGCCATGGTGAAAATTCTGAACTAGAAAATGAACAATGGAAAATTATGTGTGCTGTAGAGGACATCGTGGTATGTTGATTGTCTGAAATTGATGAGTGGTAAGTGTTCGAGTCGAGGTTTTCCTCGAACCAAGCTTGCGCGCGAGGAATTTTTTACCAAGTCCGGGCGATCAAGTGGTCCGTGCGCACACGTCATCCGCCGCGCATACATCAAAATTTTTTTCTGGACTCCGCTCGTCTTTCTTTCCCTCCTTCCCTCACACAATCCCCACTCTGGCATCCTCTCCGTGTACGCCTGCTCTCGCTCTGACAGAGACTAAGGCTGCTTCGCTTCCGGAGGCGACTGAGACTCCCAGGCTCGTCACCAGCCACCGACGCTCAACGAGGAATGCGCCAAATTTTCGACCAGTATAGCGGGCACCCACGCACTCCGCCGACAGACCTTGAGCCACACGACATGTGTACCCCCAACGAGGATTCGAATTTACCCAGCGAGGAACCAGCCACCCACAACGAACGAGGAACCAGTCACCCACAATGCACGAGGAACGAGCCACCCACAACGGATGAGGAACGAACCCACCCGAGGAACGAGCCACCCACAACGGACGAGGACCCACCCACAACGGACGAGGAACCACCCACAACGGACGAGGAACCACCCACAATGCACGAGGAACGAGCCACCCACAACGGACGAGGAACCACCCACAACGGACGAGGAACGACCGAGCACAATCGCGCAACGAGGAACTCTACAAGACGACGGAGACGTTCTTTGGAGGAGTGATTTTCACCGCTGACACGACACGCCGGTGAGCCACCAACCATATCCAAGACAGCGCGACGACACCGCTACTATGCACCGTATTATATAGCGAGCTCCCCTTTCCCCTCGATTCATCCTTTTTTTTTCTGCTTTCTGTCTCGTATCATTCTTGTACACGTCTTCACGCACCTCAATATCATATATGCTTTTAATAATTCTCTCTCTGTGTGAAACCAATTCAAGCCCATTAAATGGAACCCTAGAGGGTGTTTTGAGAGTAGTTATATTGTACAGCTACTGTTGGTGCACAAGAGGTCTACAAGAGGTGTACATAGACCTCGGGGAAGTCTACGTAGGTCTACAGGAGATCTACGTACACCTGAGTGACGGCTACCTAAGGGCTACGTATAGGGGTACCTCTGTACCTGGCCTACATGGCCTATGTAGACGTACGTAGATGTACGTAAAATTTACAGTTTTCCCTGATGAAGGAAAGTCGGGAAAGAGACCCCGAGGCCCATCCGGAGTGGGTCCAAAGGGAAACAGCTCATCGGCTACTGCAAAGGAATTGAGCAGACCCTCGAATACCTCCGATGTGTTGGCACGCCGTATACAATCGAAGGTGACGGTCGTGGTGACTAGTTCCTCGCAGCTAGACATGCCAGTTACAGAGTTTTCCCAGCTGTCCTGACGAGTACGAGCACGGAACGTAAAACTCGACGCATTCGAGGATCTGAAAGGATAAGTCACTAGCCAGCGTTTCGCCACTAACACATTTTAAACAAGTTTGTGGTGGATAAGTTAGTCCGAGTTTCCGTTCCTTGTGGACGCGGAAGTGAATCGACTCTGAAAGAATAGATCTTCCAGATGAAACTGAGAGTGAAATCCACTTGAGATGTGATATGAGTAGCGAGGGGTTGCGGGTGAGCTGGTGGAAACCGCCTGTCCAGGCGGGAACGGGAAAGGGGCACAGACACCGTCGTAGCGGTCACGTGACCCAGAGGAAACCTTTCCCGAAACACCAGACACAGACGCAAGGCGAACCCGAGACCGTACTAAGAACAAGGGTACGAGACCGGATCAACCCCGCGTAAGCGGACAAACTGCAGGGAAGTGGCGGGTGGGAATTCGAAAATTCCACGAAGACCGAGGAGAATAACGCGACGAGAATGCGCTGATGGACGCGCAGAGGAAAAAGAGCAAAACGCGTCCAACGCCGACAGTGCTTACATCATCCCCAAAGACGGGACCAGCCGGTCCTGGCACTTGCCGGCTCAGCGGGCCTCTCACATTTCAGACTAACTTATCTAGCGCTTAGACTCATGCTCGTTCCTCGCATTGTCTAAGCTAACAATAAGTTAGTCCGAGTTTCCGTTTCTTGTGGACGCGGAAGTGAATCGACTCTGAAAGAATAGATCTTCCAGATGAAACTGAGAGTGAAATCCACTTGAGATGTGATATGAGTAGCGAGGGGTTGCGGGTGAGCTGGTGGAAACCGCCTGTCCAGGCGGGAACAGGAAAGGGGCACAGACACCGTCGTAGCGGTCACGTGACCCAGAGGAAACCTTTCCCGAAACACCAGACACAGACGCAAGGCGAACCCGAGACCGTACTAAGAACAAGGGTACGAGACCGGATCAACCACCCCGGAGCAGAGCTCCTAAGAGCTGAAGGCTCGCTTCCGGACGAGGAACCTATGTCCGGAAAACCCACACGGAGCCCTGAGAAGGGAACTAACCAATAAAGTTGAATAAACCAAGTAACGAACATCAAATTCCCAAATCCTCCAAATCCTCCTGCAAGCCATTCGCTTTGGCGAAATCCTTTCTCTTCTGGGCCCACGCCCGTGATAAAGCAGCTGGAATAATTTGCTCCAGACGCCTCCAGTAAATCAGAAAACACATTGAAGACCATCCACCAATCTTCATAACCACCTCGGGGGCGACTCCATCCTTCAAAAGTTGAACTGTGCAACCAATGCGATAACTGTGGCCAAAGACGTGCTCCAGGTGCGCGTCGCGGTATGCCCGAGTTGTAAAATTCAAGAAGAAAGGCTTGGTCATAGACTTCCAAGAACGACCAACTCTGAATGCGAAGAGGGGAGTCGAAGACGACGCGGAATGGTTAACCTTCAGATGGTTCTCCATCGCAGCCACGGGGCAGAGATCATCGTCCGTCTGTGTGAGAATGCACTTCCCACCAATGATACCCGTCGTCTTCGTCCAAGGAAGATCAATCACCAAGACCTCGCGTCCTAATTGTCTCGAGCGCGACATTGTGCAACCGCGCATGACGTGACGAAGGCGGTCGATCTTCTTCTCCGAAGGAACAGTGACTTCCCCAAGGCGTCTGCAACCCCAAAATGCGGCTGTAGCTGTTGCCCATAGAGCTGCTCCCTCTGGAGAATCCAGTCTTACTGCCTTCCTCAGAGCACGAAGATGAACCAACGTGACTGGACCTCGAGGAGGACGCTTGAACTTCACACCCTCCTTCAAAGCACTCCTCAATACCAGGGGAACCCAATCCTCCTTTCCATGCCAAGGAGCCAGGTTGAGCTTGTGCCAGAAAGCGAGGCCGTTCAACCAGTTCTTAATCGCCCCATGACCAATCGTCCCACACGCGTTTGCGACAAAGGCAGCGAGGAGTGGCACGGGAGCCGGCATGCGCAGCGATTCTGGGATCCTGTGCAAGTCACAGAACTGCGTGAACCGAATCAGGCCAGCGCCGTATGCGTTGAGCGTTTCTGGTACCACGGAACCCGCCAACTTTGAAAAGATCAGAGCTTGGAGCGCGGGGGATATCACTGTGCTGCACTGATTTGCACTGTCCCTCGAGAAAGGCGTTGTCCACATTATGGCTCTGCGATTGGCGGCAACAGGAGGCCGGAAAGGACTCGGCTCGTAATAGGAGGATCCACGCGGGGCGCGAGCCTTGGTGGGTGGAAGAGCGAGAGACGCCGCGAGTCGTGTATCCCGAATCGTATCCTCCACGTCAGACGATGGCAGAATCGACACAGGGAGAGGCATTGTCGACTGCTGTAAGAGTGGCGATGGACAGTATGATGGAGTAGACGCGCGTTGTGCCACCGTGATAACCGTCTCGCGAGATTTCTTGATGATGAACATCTCCCTAGTCATAGGAGATGGTCGAGGCCCCGACGACTTGAACAAAGACGCGTCTGAACCAGGTAGACCTGGGCACGAGTGCCCACCCGGGTGCACTCGCACTCGTACGGCGGGTCATTCGCGGCTCTGAGCCGGACACCCGCATTCGAGTAGCACCCGAGTGCGGCACTCGAGTGCGACACCAACTCGCGGGTGTCTTACCACCCGCGAGTGTCCACCACCCGTGTATGGTGGCGTGTGTACACGGGTACACCCATGCATATTCATGCCCAGCAAGCATCCCCGGGCAATGGCACGGGGACGCTCGGCTGAGCATGAGACTGCAGGTGGAGATGGTGAGAGGAGGACGGTGGTAGAGGTGGAGGAGAGGGTGATGGTGGTGAAGGTAACAGTCGTCCGGCTGCGTCTCTGGTGTCGTCCGTTCCTTGTGCCGCTCCTCCTCCATCATCTGCTCCAACTCATCCTCTCATCATCCTCGTCATCCCATTCTTGTCGCCGTTGCATCCTTGTCGCATCAAGTCGTCTCAGTCGTCGCACTGTTTCCGTGGAGACGACTTTGCGTCGTCTCCTGGTCCATGAATGCCGACTCAAAGTCGAGCATTGGTGCCGTCGTCGCCGACATGCAGTCGAGCGATGCTGCTGTCGTCGCCGACTTAAAGTCGAGCGACGCAGTGGTGATGGAGAGAGTGAGAACGTGAGACTGACGCCCGATCACACGCTTACGCGTACGTTCGGATGGCGGCCCGGTACGCCGAATAAACATCAAATATATGTTTTTAAGCTCAAAAAAATACAGAAAAATACCGGAAAAATACAGAAAAAATGCGAGTGTTAGGCGGGTGCTGGGCGGGTGTCTGAGCACGGGTACTCGCGGCCCAAAGCCGGACACCCGCACTCGGGTACCCACCCGCGCACACACCCTACCCGGCACCGGCATACACTCGACACCCGGGTGTGAGTGCCGAGTGCACCCGGGTGCACACTTAAACACCTGACACTCGTGCCCAGGTCTAGAACCAGGCATGATCGTGGTTATCAGCTGAGTGGCACTAGTGCACAGCCACCACACTTACTAGTGCACAGCCACAGTGATCACGATTGTTTAATTTGACACACGTAGATACGCAGAATCACATCTATTTTAAACAGACTAAAGCACACAAATACAAAGCAGCATATATACATTCAGCACAGTGAAGAGGAAGTAATTGAGAAGCAGCATATTCATATCTGCCTCGAAATCAGTGCTGCTTTCATGCAATGAAAAGAATGGACCCACTAAGCATCCATCAAGGCAAATTGAAGTTCAACCGGAAGCTCAAACGAACGAGTCAGACGCATTCCCGAGCCCGGCGTCCCGCGAGAAATCGAATCTGCCGGATTGTCCGCCGATGCGATATAAATGATTGAATGGGTGATACCACACTCCGTGAGAACCTCATACGTGCGTCGAACACTGAGATTCATCTCCGCATTCGAACTGCGGCCCTTGGAGTGCGCCCCAATGGCACCGTCATTGTCTGAGTGGAGCAGAAGACGACGGTGTCGGAATCCGAGTTGCGCGAGGAAGTATACCAACACCTCCAGCGCTACCGTCTCTAACCAGCCGATGTCTCTTCCCGGAATCTTCCAACTGTCGGTAAGCCGGAACGCGTACCACTGCTGGCCGATAACGATCCCAATACCCCAGGAGGTTGAGGCGTCCACGTAAATGTGAAGGTCCTCCAATGGGGGAAGAGGCGCCAGTTGTCGAAATACCAGCGGGTCTGAGAGGCGGCGCTCCCACCAGTCCAAGACATCCTTGACTGGGCACGGGATGTGAAGAAGCACGTACTCCGACTTGAAGACCCCAATGAAACGTGAGATTGCTGGAAGACGGGAAGAACCATCGCGATAGACGAACATGACGTGGAATAGGGAACCATGAATCTTCTGGACCTGTAAAAGCGTAACCTGGCGGCGAGACTTAAACTCCCGGACGCGATGGAGAAACTTGAGACGCTTCTCTAGAGGAAGCGAGACGCGGCGGCGACGAAGATCCCAGTGAAAACCGATGAAAATGATCTCCTCTACAAACTCCTTGCCCGTCTTCGTCGGGTGCCAGGGTACCCGTAGCTCCGCGATGAGCGCCATTGATTCGTCGCGCGTGTAACGATAAGCGAGCTCCTGAGAGGTGGAGAAAGGTATGAGAAAACGCAGATTGAGCATGTCGTCCTCGTATTTGAGAACGAGTCCATCGGGTGTCCAAATAATATTCCAGACACGAACCGCCGCATTAGCGATCTGGCCCGAGTTACTGCTGGCGGTGGCGAGGCCGAAAGGATGGACGTGGTCGATATAGTAGAGGCCCTCGAATGCGACCACCAGGTAAGGTTTGTGGTCCGGATGAACCGGGCAAGTCCAGTGAAATGATTCGATGTCAAATTGACAAGCTTGTAAACCCTCGGGCGCAGACGCGATCTGGGAAACCAGATAAGCATTGGGAAAACCCACAGACAAGCCCAACGGGCGGAAATATGCTCAACGAGCGAAAATATGCTCAACGAGCGAAAGAAATACGTGGCCAACGGCGCAACGCATGCCCCCGGGCCAAACAGAGAAACAGACTCACCACATCCTCAACGTCCTGCGCCATATCAAAATGAGTCGGAAAAAACTCCTTCTCGACGAAGCTGTTCACCGAGCCCATTCCCGAAGCCTTGTCGTCCTTCGAGAGATTGCGACACACTCTAGGCTTGGGCGGCAAGTCGGGACCCTGGTCGTGCTCAGCCACGATGAGCGGCGAAGCATAGAAAGGTCCTCGTAAAATACGCTCCACTTCCTCCTGAGAGTACGGCCCCGACATGCGACCCGCGTCTAGCTCCTTCTGAATGTATGCCCGGACCACCTCGGGGTGTTCGTCAACAGAAGGATGGTTAGGAATGATAATTGTAGAAGTCAAAGCAGGCAGTCGAGCGATAGGAAAACCGCATTTCAGATTCTGTACCAAGTCAGGAAACTCGTGAAGAATCCCGTGTTCATCAAGAGCGCGTTCGAAAGCATCCGCGTCGTATGGGGTGATAACTGCATTATAGATCAAGGAATCTTCAGGCCTGGAATTCGGGAGAGGCGGCCGGTGAATGATGGAATCAGAAATATTCGAGTAAGTGAGGTTGGTAGAGCGAGCAGCAGCAGACGAAACAGAGGCGAAAGCATCCTCGATAGTAGTGGAGATAGAGTGTGAGTCCGGGAAGGAAGCGCCACCCTCAGGTATGAGGGGCGCGCGTGCAGTTGGGGTCTCTGGCGCTAGCGCTGTGATATCCCCCGCAAAGACTGCAGACGTGGAGGACCTGGCTCTGGTGGGACTTGAGACAGCCGCCGGGGAGGTTGTAGTATAAACAGATGTTCTTGATCCCGCCTCGAAAGGACTTGGCCGTGTAGAGAGTCCCGTCTCGGTTTTCGACGAACAAAGGGGAGCCGTCAGGAAAGGAAGTAGCTGTCGAAGGATGGTTTTTGTTGACGTGCTCCCCGCCGCAGGTAATGCAGACAGGCGGGAGCCGCGGGCGAAAGGCATCGGTAGGAGCACCCGGCCGAGAGGAAGGCGCCGAAGTAACCGACATACGCGGCGCTTTAGGAATGCGCGCGTCGCCGAGAGGAGTGGGCGAAGCAGCCCGCTTCGTCGACGAGATCAGCTTACCCGCGGCCTTGTCCCTTCTAAACCTGTCCAGCGCCGCCGACACGCCAATCTTCCAGTCAACCAAGTCGAAATGCATACCCCTAGTGAGAATCTTGTTCCTGCTTTCGCGCTCCCAGTCATACCAGTATGGGTACGAATGCTCGAAGTTTGGAAGAGAGAAGACATACTCTATGTGGGATTCGAGTTCCGCGGCGAAAGAGTGCTGGCCGACCTTCAACACCCTCTGCACAGCTTTGAGCATGTTATCCAGAGCCTGCTTGTACCCCGCCGCCGTGACAGCAGACCAGTCGTTGTCCTTACCCCAGATCTTAGCCATCTCGACCAGGTTGACGATCGTCACCTTCTTCGGGTCTGGGTCCGCCGTCGTCCGCATAGGCACTATGTCCTTCGTGATCAAGAGACGGGGGTCAGCAAAAATCGCTTCCAGCTTGTCGTCGGTCCAGTAGTGAATATCCGGAACCTGCGCTGCACGGAAAGACTGTAAGTAAGGATCGGGGATCGGAGTCCTCGCGTTTCCAAACTTGTCGTAAACAATCGCTGACGACGGGGCCCACGAGTTGTCGATGGGAATACCTTCCTTCTCCCTTTTCTTCCTCAGCTCCTTCGCCTCTTTCTCCTCGTCGCGAATACGCGTGCGCTCTGAGTCAACTTCCCTACGCACGAAGTACGGGATAGGACCCGACTGCTTGATCCCCTCCTCCGAGTTCACCATCTCCTCCAATTCCTCGGGAGAATACGCAAAATAAGGCTTTAGCGGCTCACCGACATCCAGCGTGAAGTTGCTACCGGCATCCATCTGGCATAGCCTAGTAGCCGCAACGGAGGCCTCGTTGTGCGTCTCTGCCGCCACGTTCAGACGGTGTCTGTGCGAAAGCGGAATGAGCAGGTTATGGAGGGAGTCTGGGACCGCGCAAAGGCTGTCGTAGTCAAAGTCTGCCGGTATCGGAGGGTACAACTTTGCGTTGGGTAGGAAAGGCATTTGAGGAAAAAATCCCGAAGGGACTATCCCCTGAGGAACAGGCATCTGATGAGACATGTCGAAATTCGAAAATTCCACGAAGACCGAGGAGAATAACGCGACGAGAATGCGCTGATGGACGCGCAGAGGAAAAAGAGCAAAACGCGTCCAACGCCGACAGTGCTTACATCATCCCCAAAGACGGGACCAGCCGGTCCTGGCACTTGCCGGCTCAGCGGGCCTCTCACATTTCAGACTAACTTATCTAGCGCTTAGACTCATGCTCGTTCCTCGCATTGTCTAAGCTAACATAGATCCGAATCGGGTAGAAGCACGTTTACTCCGGTCTGCCTTCCAGCTTGCCTTTCTGCTGCGAACAAGAAGGCTCTTTTCTACTCTTCTGTCCGCATAATTCGCGTGAGTATTCTTCCTGTTCCGCAAACGGCCAGATACTGATGTTGTGGGCACAATAAAAAGAAATTAAAAGAAATCCAAAAAAGGAAAGAGGGAGGAGGAAGAGAAGGGAAAAGAGGAGGAAGGTGACAATCCCAGCTGGCTTCTTGGTACCTACCAGAGTCCAGTAGACCATATCTATCATCTGAGAACCATCCGGACCTCTGAGTTGCGCCCTGTACTCGCAAAGTTGACGTTCAGATACTGATGCAGGAAAATCGTGGGAGTTTCCCTTTCAGGTCGCTATCCTGCGGGGAGCCCCGGCATGCCGAGATGCCGGCCAAATAGCGCGCTCGAAAAGGAATTATTTCGTTGGCGGGTGCTAATTGCTCTTGTCATCCGGGCGCGTTCTACTGCCTCCTTCGATGAGATTAGTATTCAGTCACCCATAGATCATGATGTTGTCATGTACAGAGTATTTTTAAGGCCTCAAATGCGCTGTGACAACAATTTCATAGTGTCCGGCAAGAAACTGGGTTGAGTAACACTGCTCCAATGCTGCTCGGACACTTCTACATACTTCAAACTTGTTTTATGGACTATTCTTCGCGTTCACGTCGATGTTCTACCTCAAGATATACTCCAACCGGTCTGATGAGCTCTAGATCCTCAAATTCAGAAACTCGCAGGCTGAGACTCAAGGTTTGAGGTATAAAGCACAATTTCATTCCTGAGCAATCACTTTACTGTTGTACATCGACACGACGACACCAACACGGCGCCACTCGCAGTCTGAAAATTCCATTGGAGTGAAGCGTCGGCCGCGGATTGAACTAGCGACCATCCGAATTAGGAAGGTGCGCTATTCGCTATCGCTATTTGCCCACAGCACGAGTATGTACCCCCGCAAACCGCGTCATCGATTGCGAACATATATAGCATTCAGACATAACATATATAGCATTCAGACATAACGAGAACGGGACCCCAACCATGACCAGTCGACATATGGCCGCGTTGTGTCACCTCCCATCACTGCGGTCTTTACCATACACCACAACAGCCAGGCGGAAATGTCCGTCGCTAGGAATGAGGACGCGTCCATAGCTATGCTGTGAGTGCTAGTGTTTCTCAGCGTCACGGAACATTCATTAATTCGAGATGTGGAAAGAACCGGGCCTCATGTACCTGCGACTTTTACTTGTCGTAAACTCGGCTTGACAGTGTCTTTTCACAGTTACTGGGAATGTTCTTGGCGTGGTGGCTCTTGGGTATTTTGACCATGCAAGCTTGTAAGCCTGCACCTACCTGCCACGTCCAACTGCGATCTAACAAGACTATGTGTAGATTTATTCGACCTTGGTCATTCGTCCGTCTCCTCTGACCGCGATACTGGCCCTCGTCGAAGGGTCAGATGGTTTGGTATGGCTTCCAATTGGTGGCGCACCCTTCGGCTCATTCTTCACTACGGTTTTCGGCCTGGTCGCATTCGAATGGTTGCAAACAGCGCTTGTGACATACGATGCTTTCCACTGGTTCGTTTACAACTGGGGAAACGACGATGCGTTGAATGACGTCTCGCTCATTTGGCTAAGTAAGTCATCAGTTGCGTCCCAAGCTCAGAGCTGACTGTGCACGCAGATGTGCCGCTCATGAGTTCAGTCATCTCGTGCTCGGTGCAGATATTCTTTGCGTGGCAGATTCGGACGTTATCTGGGTCGTGCTGGGTCCCTGGGTACGATATCATCTTCTCCGTCCGGTCCTAGGCTGATTCAAATTTCTCAAAGCCTTGTGACTGTTGTACGCTGAACGGCATCGCCCTTCCGTTTAGTACTGACCGTTTTGAAATGCAGATTGCCGTCGCCCATGCATGCACCGGTATTGTCAGCGGAATAAAAGTATATATTCGTAGTAGCATACTCGTACAGGATGCTAATATTTCCAAGGTCCGCGTTATGGGCTCCCTGAGCGAATTGGACTCTACCTCAGGTCTTGTAACGGTTCGTGTGGGTTCCTCCGTCTACTACTCTGACCTTGACCGCCTCCCCAGTTCACTCATATTGCCGAAGCTGTCACGGACATTATTATATCACTTGCCATGTCGTATCATGTTTGTTCTCGATCTTGGTTCATGGCTAACGGAAGGTTGACGCTCGTTCAAGCTCCTCGGACTGAAGACCGGAATACGAAGTACCGACAACCATATCTCTAGATTGGTGTTGATTTTCATGGAGACGGGAATCATCACCTGTACAGTAATACTCTCGTAGCCTTGGGACATCATTGCTAACGAACTTATAGCGACGGTCGCCGTGTTGGATGTCATCTTTTTTTCTGTATTCCCGGTGAGGCGCTCGCAGAGTGTTGATGGCCGACGACTAATTTTGTTCAGCCTAACACGATTCACGATGTTACGTGAGTGGGCAAGTCAGTTCAACTTGGAGATCTAACTGGCAAAATACTAGATCTCTGATGCTGCCCAAACTGTAAGTACAGACCTTCTTTTGCAGACGCCGTCTAAACAAACCGAAGATATACCAATGCGTTACTTGCAGTTGTCAGTTTTTCTCCCCCATAGCCTGGTCTCAGCGCTGACTTTGCCTAGTTGAACAACAGGGTGTTGACGTCGCAAGGACGACGACCAAGGAGCATGGTTTCCACGTCGTTTGGGATAACCCCAGCGAGCACCGACTGCCTTCCCAACAGCCGGATCTGTGTCGATCACCTTGCTTGTCAAGGTCCTTCGAAACCGGAAATTCAGCTGTCGGGTAGTGGCCTGTACACAAGTACAAACACCGGGATTTCTGGTATCTAATCAACAGTAGCTCATGTCTCACCTCCACATACTTATTCAACGTACCTCAGCCTGCCTATCCACACGAAGAAAATCCTACATCATGCCATGGCCTAAATCTCCCTGGCCCCCGCTTTCGGTGTCTCTAAATCGACCTATTGTCTTTTCCGCCGCCTGCCACAATAACGTTAACATCACCCACAGTGCGACGACATCAATTGTTGCACTAATTTGCGAGAGCGCAGACCAAGAACTTTGAGAACGCCGACTGAATGGAGAACGACGCAACCTAGAACACCCACGACGGCGAGGACATCAATTCCAGCACCAACGACGACGCAAATGAGGACACAGTTTTCTTTCCAACATCTAGGAAGGGCGCCGTTTTTACTTTGAGCGTCATCACCGTCCTTACGATGCAGCATTCAACCAGAGCCAGAGTCAAACGTCCCCGAATACAAGTTCAGCTCTACCCTCTTCGAAAGTGCGCGTTCTGCGCCGCTCTTGAAGGAGACCTTTCTGACGCAGCGTCTCGGTAGCTGAAGCCGATGCTTACTACTCAAGGTCAGTGAATACTTCATTCCCACCACAAGACTCAAAAGTTCCCTTAGACTTTCAGTCCGGTCCTTACTTCACCTTCCTCCCTGTAGTGTGATCGTACTCATCCGGGACTCGGTCGCGTAGCATAGTCCAAGCTCATTCCGTTCTGTCGCGGGTCTTAGTTGTCCTTGTACGGCGCCTGCAGACTCGCCTGGCTCGAGTTCCACGACTGGTAGTACTGGTTGTAGTCCTGTTGTAGAGGCTCAAACACACTCAAGTCGGAACTGCGCAGTCCTCGCGCCGCAGCAGCGCCTGCTCGGTACCCTGTACTCTCTCTCATGGGATACAAAATGACCCAGGCGCAGGAGGACGGTCAGGTAGGTTGGGAATGTCATTGACATTCACAAAGAGAGGTACGTGGCGTTGGGAGGCATCTGTGAGCGGTGCACGACGATTCTTCCGTCGTCCTTGACAGCCGGTGCACACGGCGCTTCCCGAGTTTACCATCGAATATGCGCTCCAAGATCTAAGTGCTGGCGCCAGACGTACGGTACATCATTCGTCTCCATAGCACTGTTCTCGCCGCTAATGAGGCTTGGACAGGAGATGACTTGGAGATGATTCGGTCTTCAACAACATGCTAAAAGCACCATGGTGTCGCTTGACTCGGATGACGCTGTTGAGTCATGACATCGACTGCTTGGATGTTCACGAATCGCGGTCCACGGTATTCACGGTCATGCAAGCAACATGCAAGTACATAGTGCTGCCTCCAACCCATATACACTGCATGATGATTCTCAGGGTGCCCTCGCGATCGTTCCTTCAGGACCGTAAACAATTAGTGGCCATGGGACCTGACTCGCGACTACTCGCGCTCGGAATTGTAAAGTCCACCACGTCGATGGATGGCATACGGACGCAAGAGTGTGTGTTCTTGTGATAGCCGGTGAACCGTGAACGCTGAATCGGTCATGGTCTCTGTGAGACTCAATTCGCTCTCAATGTTCCAATATTTTACGCCACCTAATGGCCCGTTAAAATTATGCTGCAATGTATTTCTTTTTTCAAATTAGAAATTGAAGGAAAATAGGATTATTTATGCGGCACGTGGACTACCTCCTTTCTAACCATTTAATGAGTACGCGCCATCCTCCGCCTTCCATCTTCCTCGCTGCTCACGGCGAGGTCAACGACGATATGAGCTCAGTTCGCAGCCTCAGTGACGTTCCTGAAGAAGGGCCTTTCTCGCCTTCTACGCCCAGTTCACCTTATTTCGATGCTTCAAGCTCGGCAGCGGCATCGACCTCCACTCTCCAGCCGCCAACAAAGTCGTCGAGGAGCTCGACAAGCTCGCGGAAATCATCTACGAGGTCGCTCACAGGTCGCTCGTCGTCCGACAACCTCAACGGCAATCAGACGACGTCGAGGAGAACGCTGTCGAACGCATCGGCGATATCAACTGTGGGGATATCGGGCAAAGATAGCAGGCCATCGAGGACGGCGACGCTGCCTCGAACACGTAGCACGCCTCGTCTGCCACACGAGAAGGATGCCGAGGATGCACCAAGTGCAGTAATGTACTGGAGTCGGGCTCCCGTATATGGGACCATACCCCAGCGGAGCATGCGAGGGCACACCGTCACGCTGCTCGATAATACTGCCTGGGTCTTTGGCGGTTGCGATGACAAGGACACGGCGAGAGACATATACTGCTTTGACGTCGGTTCGTTGTCGGGTGTCTCTCTTTTTCCCTTTCATTGACGCGTCTGCCATAGAGACAATGCAGTGGACTCATCCTGAAACTATAGGCGATGCACCACCCCCATCTCGAGCGCATACATCCATCCTTGTCGACAAGAAACTCGTCGTATACGGTGGCGGCAAGGCGGCACATATTACGACGCTGTATACGTCTTTGACACCACCACTCGTCGATGGTCGCGTCCGAAAATATCTGGAGAGAATCCTCCCCAACGGCGCGCACATACCGCGGTACTCTACCAGCAGAAGATATGGGTTTTCGGTGGCGGCAATGGCATGACAGCCCTGAACGATGTCTGGACGCTGGACGTGTCCAATACGGACAGGATGCGATGGGACAAAGTTCCGACTATAGGCAAAAAGAAACCTACTCCTCGCGGATATCACACTGCCAATTTGTCTGGTCACCATATGATCATCATCGGAGGCAGCGATGGATCCGACTGTTTTTCCGAGATATGGTTCTTAAACTTGGGTATGCAGTGAACGGTTTCAGTCCTTTCGGTGTGTTCTTATCGCCCCCTCGTAGAAACGAAAGAATGGACACTTGTTGACCTTCCTGAATCCGAATCTTACAAGCGACTCTCCCATACTGCTACTCAAGTAGGCACCTACATCTTCGTGCAAGGTGGTCACGACGGTGCAGAATATGTTTCAGACATCAAGTGCTTTAGTTTAGGTTCGTTGCACGATTGTTACCGAAACCTTTGGTGTACTCACTTTCTTCGCAGTAAACCTGCAGTTCGAGAACCGCCCAGTATGCGGCAAGCCTCCGTCTCAGCGAGGCTACCATGTCTGTTTACTTGCGACAGCCGTCTCTTTTTCTTTGGTGGATACAATGGCATGACAGCGTTTGACGAGGTCTATATCATCGACCTTGCAGGTTCTGCATTTTTGCCACAGGTGACAAGTTTCGAGATTGATATAGCCTGACTTTTGTGTAGTGTAGTGTATTATACGAGCGCTGTTGTATATACCATATGTTTCTAATTCCCAGATCTTCAAGGTTTTTAATTCATATGCTCCTTTCTTCCTTTACTGTACTCGAAGGAGCGCCGCTTTCGTCTTCGCTGTTGCATGCAGTAGTCGAGGAACAGGTACGTGTTATGGTTTTGATTCATACGGAGATTCTTACCCATGACATTAGTGCCTGTCAACTAATTTATCGCTAGTAGCCGTCGCAAGAAGTCGCAGAGAAACTCGCCGTTGTCTATTATCGATGCCGATTCAACTCATCAGCAGGTAAGAGCTCATCACGCAGCTTGGCGTTCCGGGGCAGATTCATGTGGTATATTATCTCACGACTGTGTTACGGACGTCCTGCGCTCATCCTTTTGAACCAGGCCTTTTCTTTCCCGGCTATGACATCCGCAAGGTAACATGTAACGGTCAACACCCGGATGTTGTCCGAAATCACCCGCACGTTGTCCGAAACGTACCGCAAACCAACCGCAAACACATACAGACCCGTGCCGCATTAAAGTCCCCGTCCATGCAGTGTGTCAGATCAGCAACAACCATACCCTCGCTCCATATCCCAAACCATTCCCTCGCTACACAAGCAGCAGAGGTCCAAACCATATGCATTGCCCCCGCCGCACGAGCAGTCGAGGTCCCAACCATTGCCCCCGCTGTACGAGCAGTCGAGGTCCAAACCATTGCCCCCGCTGAACGAGCAGTCGAGGTCCAAGCACAAAATCCCTCGCTACACGAGCAGCCGAGGTCCAAACACCTGGTGGTTCAATGTAAAACGTTCGCTCACCAGTGAACTCTAGACAAGCAGCAAAAGAATCTCCTCGCTCTCCTCACTCACATGTCTGCGTCTCCTCGCGTTTGGTTCGTGACTGGAACATCCAGCGGTCCCGGGAAAGCCATTCTCGAAACCGTTCTTGCATCCGGTGAATATATTGCCGCCACATCGCGGAATGCTGCAGGCCTGTCGAAGCTGCAGGAGAAATACCCAAAAGAGCTTCTACCAATAGAGCTCGACCTGACGTCCTGCTCCTCCTCGCCACCGCAGAACAGCGTCCACAGATACTCCTCCTCTCTGTGCAGCCTCGGCGTCTCATCGGGCTCTCGTGTCGCCCCATCCGCCGCAGCCGCTGTCTGCGCTGCCGTCGCATGATGATCCAGCCCCTGCGACACAGGCGAGACGCCTCGCCAGTAGGACGTCGCATCAGCGTTGAGACACGTCGTGCAGCATTTTGGACGAATTGACGTAGTAGTGAACAACGCGGGCACAGTGCTGTTTGGAGAAGTCGAGGGCATTCCATTGGCCAATGCACGTTATCTAGTCAAAGTGCAATTCTGGGGTCCGGTGTTTGTCATGCGAGAGGTAAAGTTCCAATATCTCCTCGGTGGCAGTCGACGACATTCAAGACTGGTCAAGCAAATGAAGGAGGCCATTTACTTAGTCAGAACCAATGGTGCCCGATACGACGAGATGAGGAAGGAGGCATCTAGGGTGAGGAGCGAGTACAGGGAATGCAGAAGGATTAAGAGGCACAACAAGGAGAGGCAGAAGGAGAATGGCATTATCGCCACGAGAAATCGGGAGCCGCTGTTGCATGCAGTAGTCGAGGGGGCTTTATCCAACAGGTACGTGTTATGGTTTTGATTCATACGGAGATTCTTACCCATGACATTAGTGCCTGTCAACTAATTTGGCTAGTAGGCCGTAGCAAGAAGTCGCAGAGAAACTCGACGTTGTCTATTATCGATGCCGATTCAACTCGTCAGCAGGTAAAAGCTCATCACGCAGGTTGACGTTCCGGGGCAGATTCATGTGGCATATATCTCACGACTGTGTTACGGACGTCGACTGCGCTCAGCCTTTGAACCAGGCCTTTTCTTTCCCGGCTATGCTGATTAGTTTCATATGAAAATGGGTCTCCGGACTCGCTTTAAAAAGCGAGCGTGTTCTGTTCCAGCATGGTGGACGCCCTAGTCATGGCGACTCTCTTGTATCTTGCTGCTCTCGCAGGATTTGCTCTCGGCGCGCCTCAAGTACAGGTTGGAAACACGACCTTGATTGGGCGCGACGTTACACTCCTACAGCAGGACTTTTTCGGGGTGAGTATCTTCCATGACTCTCTAGTCCGTGGCTTATTCTGAGTGAATAGGTATCCCTTTCGCTGAGCCTCCGTTGGGCGAGCTTCGTTTGAAGCCTCCTGTGACAAAGTTCTTCCTGAACGAGGACGTCTTTGACGCCTCAAGCTTTGGTCCGGGCTGTTTGCAACCGGTGCGTCTTCTTGCCAGGGCTTTCTCGCACGAAGAGCCCAGTCAATGTCATGTCACAGGACGCGTCGTTCCCCATCTCGGAAGACTGTCTCACGATCAATATATTCCGTCCCTCAGGAATTTCTGCGAACGCGTCGCTGCCAGTGTTATTCTGGTGACAACATGATCATCCATGTCATGGGGGGTTCGTTTTACTCATCAATGCGGTAGGGCATATGGTGGGGGCTTCCTTTCGGGCGCATCCTCGATGTTCAATGGCAGCGCTATTGTCGCGCAGAGCGTACTCAGGGTACGTGAATGCGCCTTTCAGTTGTTTCATACGTCTGACTACGAATGTTTAGAAAACGCCCATCATGTACGTGAACTTCAACTACAGACTTGGCCCCTGGGTTTCCCTCAAGGAAACGAAGCGGACTTTCGTGGAGAGCTCAATCTCGCCCTCAAAGATTACCTAGCAGCTCTGACATGGGTGCAGATGAACATTCACGCGTTCGGAGGTGATAAAACCAAGGTGGGTCGTCTTCCTCATCGTCGTGTTGCGCTCAAGAGTCAAATGATAGGTAACCATATTCGGAGAAAGCGCGGGGTCAATTATGACAGCTGTGCTCTTACTCCAGCCTTCAATTGCACGGCTGGCCCGAGGCGCTGTAGGTCCCTCGTATATGCTATCTTGGCTGGCTAGTAACTTATCCTTATAGATCCTCGAATCCGGTTCGGCCGCGTCGAGCTTGACGTTCCGTGCTCGTGCTCGTCAAGACAGCTGGGAAGACTTTGTAACTGGCATACCTAGCTGCGAGCAACTAGCCACGACGACCGTCACCTTTGATTGTATACGGCGTGCCAACACAGCGGAGGTATTCGAGGGTCTGCTCAATTCCCTTGCAGTAGCCGATGAGGAGATCCCCTTTGGACCTACGCTGGATGGGCCTTTGGGTCTCTTTCCGGACTTTCCGTCTCGATTGTTCAGCCAGGGGATGTTTGCTCGTCTCCCTTTCATTGCTGGAACAAACTTGGATGAAGGTGAGGTGGACTGTTACTTCGTTTCTGATACTAGTTCTTAATAATCTCACGTAGGCACTTCATTCGTGCCACCAACGATAAATCTCACAGAGGAAGAGGAAAAGGCTTTCGTCGTAGCAAATTTCTCGCCGCCTGGACTTCCCGATAAGGTGGTGGACAGGCTTTTCGAGCTGTATCCCGACGATCCTGCCCTTGGTTCCCCTTACAATACGGGGAACGAGACTTTCGGTTTAGCAAAGAGCTTTAAACGGATGGCGTCTCTCAGTCAGTTGATCTTCACTCCCATTTGGCGCTACATTTACAAATGCTTTCAGCTGGCGATCTCAGCTTCCAATCTCAAAGAAGACTTTTGTCGCAGACGGCTGCCAAAGCCGGAGTCAAGACGTACGGTTATCTCTTGGGACAACATTTGTTGTCAAGAGAGCCGTTCCTTGGAGGCAAGCTTCACGTCTTTGAGTGCATGCTCTCCGCTGAAAACGCACAGTCGCGCATGGCAATGATGTGTTCTTTGTGTACGGACTCGTCGCGCTACTAAACGAAACGGCCTCGTCCATTGCGCTGAGTCGTGTGATGATTGACTACTGGGTTTCCTTCGCCACGAGTCTTGACCCTAATGACGGCCTGGGTGTTCCTCGTACGTGTTTCCCATTGACTTTGAACATATCTCATCGTACCGCCAGGTCCACTCTGGCCCCAGTACACGCCTGACAACCAGGTAGATACTCCCGCCTACACGTCTGTCCTTTATGCTGACTTTATTACTATCTATAGGTTGTGATGCAGTTGAATGGGGACAACCTGACTGCCATACCGGACGATTATCGAAAAGAGCAGATTGACTTCATAAACGATAACGCAGTGCTATTCCACCACTGAGGAACGAAATGTACATGTCGGGTTCGAAGTAATGATGGTCGTGATTGCGACACATCAAGCGGCCGAGAGCTCGGGCTACTCAAAGATATCCACCGTGCGCCTGGTTTGTCAACATGAGCGGCGTGCTTGCCCTTTGGCGGAGGGTTGACAAACTACTCCCAAAGTCGTGTCAAGGTACAGCAAGCTTCCCGCGTTCAGGCCGAACCCCAAGTCCACCCATAATTTCTTGCACGAGATCCCGTGTAACGTCGGGGTCGACAAACTCCCAGTCGTCAAGGCGGCGGCGAGCTCCTCAAATTCGGACACAAGTTAAGCTCATACACGAGTACGTGTACTCCGGGGGTGTGGCGAGCTCCAATAATTCTAACGGCGAGGTGCAAGGTCGTAAACGAGATCCAGTCCATGACCTTAGGAAGAAAAGAAATTGCGAGCTTAGAGTCCAATCGAACAGGAGCGTTGTGGATGAAAATAAGGCAAGTCATAAATAACATGAAACCAGTCGAAGATACTGAATGAAAAGAAAGCGTCCGAAAAGAACAAGTATGTTGACGGAGGGTATTGACGCGCTAACTGCCGTGATGAAACCATTCTGCAGAATCCAGCCATAAGAGCGAGACATGGGAATGAGGACAGGTAGCGATACAGTTCCAGGCTGCACTCCGTTAGTAGTCGTGTACACTGCCGATGCCGATGCGCGGGTGGTTACTAGAAGGCATGTGTCGAAATCGTCCGTTAATTGATACGCGCTCCCAATGTATGCGTCGATGTCGTCGGTTTCCTGGTATAATTAGGCAGGACGACGCGTAGAACGGGTAGTACTATGCGTGTCGCGTAAATCCGATTTGATAACGGTCGTCCATTCCACGTGCGGTAATGTCTGCGCAGTGCGTGGCATTGGCAAATTGCCAGGCTGAAACTGCACTTTCCTTCCTGTCACTTTCTCCGTCGGACTTGCGTCGGACCGCACAAACTCATCTAACGCTTAGCACTCGTTCGGAGTCGGAGTCGGAGTCGTTCCTCGTGTTGTCCTGGTGTTGTCTTAGCTAGCAATCAACTAATCACGCACATGAACTTGACCAGACGCTACCACTGCTACCAGACGGGTTCATTAAACTTACTGCCTAATTTGATTCAGGCCTTCTTTCCCGGCTACGCAGAGTCTAAAAATGAACTTTGTAAAGTTGTAATTGATGATGATGATGAACCTGAGTCGCTCAAGACTTTAAAA
Source organism: Hymenopellis radicata (assembly GCA_015501595.1). Classification (NCBI taxonomy): domain Eukaryota; kingdom Fungi; phylum Basidiomycota; class Agaricomycetes; order Agaricales; family Physalacriaceae; genus Hymenopellis; species Hymenopellis radicata. The sequence continues at coordinate 34,477 of JADNRX010000406.1, forward strand.
CGCGAGCGTGTTCGGCTGCAGAATACGCCCCAACCATGGCGACTCTTCTGTATCTTGCTGCTCTCGCGGGAGTTGCTCTCTGCGCGCCTCAAGTGCAGGTTGGAAACACGACCTTGATTGGGCGCGACGTTACAACTCTACAACAGGACTTTTTCGGGGGTGAGTATCTTCCATGACTCTATTGTTCATGATTCCAACACTCGAATGTGATCAGGTATTCCCTATGCTGAGCCTCCGTTGGGCGAGCTTCGTTTGCAAGCTCCTGTAACGAAGTTCTTCCTGGACGACGACGTCTTTAACGCCTCAAGCTTTGGTCCGGGTTGTCTACAACCGGTACGTGTTCTTGCCAAGGCTTTCTCACACGAAGAACCCAATTATGTCACAGCAAGCGTCCTTCCCCATCTCGGAGGACTGCCTCACGATCAATATCTTCCGTCCCTCAGGAATTTCTGAGAACGCGTCGCTGCCCGTATTATTCTGGTAACATCGTGTCCCTTATGTCTGAGTCGCCTCATTCATTGACATCCTAGGGCGTATGGCGGAGCCTTCTTGGTAGGCGCGTCCTCGACAGCCAACGGCAGCGCTATTGTCGCGCACAGTGTACAGAGGGTAGATGAATGCACCCTTTGTTGTTTCATATCTAACACTGGTTTGCAGGGCACACCTGTCATTTATGTGAACTTCAACTACAGACTTGGCCCTCTCGGATATCCACAAGGAAACGAAGCTGACTCCCGTGGAGAGCTCAATCTTGCTCTCAAGGATTACCTAGCAGCTCTGGAATGGGTGCAGATGAACATTCACGCGTTCGGAGGTGATAACAGCAAGGTGGGTAATTTTACTCGTCGTCGGTTTGCGCTGAAGGGTCACTTTTAGGTGACCATATTTGGAGAAAGCGCAGGGGCAATCATGACAGCTGTTCTTCTTCTGAATCCTTCAATTTCACAGTTAGCTCGAGCCGCCGTAAGTAAACTGCAGGTTGGCTTGTCTGGTTAGTGACGTATTCTTCTAGATACTCGAATCTGGCTCGGCTGCAACCAGCGTGACGTTCGATGCTGCTCCTCGTCAAGACAGCTGGGAAGGCTTTGTAGATGGCATACCCAGTTGCCAGGAACTAGCCACCACGAACGTCACCTTCGATTGCATACGGCTTGCCAATACAACGGAAGTATTCGAGGGTCTGCTGCATTCGATTGCAGTAGCTGATGAGCTGATTTCCTTTACACCTACTCTCGATGGGCCTGACGGTCTCTTTCCGGATTATCCTTCTCGACTGTTCAGTCAGGGGAAGTTTGCTCGTATCCCTTTCATTGCTGGAACAAACTTGGATGAGGGTGAGGCAGACTGCTACTCTGTTTCCCGTCATCGTTCTCAAAACTCTAACATAGGCACTACATTTGTACGGAAGACGATAAATCTCACTGAGGCCGAGGAAAAGGCTTACTTCGCAGCAAATTTCTCGCCGCCAGGACTTCCAGATGATGTGGTGGACAGGCTTTTCGAGCTGTATCCCGACGATCCTGCCCTTGGTTCCCCTTACAATACGGGGAACGAGACTTTCGGCTTATCAAAGACCTTTAAACGGATGGCGGCTCTCTGTCAGTTTGATCTTCACTCCCATTTGACTCTATATTTACAAATGCTTTCAGCTGGCGATATCAGCTTCCAATCTCAAAGAAGACTATTGTCGCAGACGGCTGCCAATGCCGGAGTCAAGACGTACGGTTATCTCTTTGAACAACATTTGTTGTCTATAGCGCCATACCTTGGAGGTAAGCTTCAAGTCGTCTAGTCAGGACCTTCGGCTGAAATCCCCAAGTCGCTCATGCTAATGACGTCTATTTTGTATACGGAGCCGTCCCTTCGATGAACGAAACAGCCTCGTCCAATGCGCTGAGTCTGGCGATGATTGACTATTGGGTTTCTTTTGCCACGAGTCTTGACCCCAACGATGGCCTGGGCGTTGCTCGTATGTGTTGTCATTTATTGAAACCGCATCTTGTCATCTTACCGCACCAAAAGGTCCGCTATGGCCCCAGTACACGTCTGATAACCAGGTACAGCATCTTGCCTCCACTTCTGTTCTTTACGCTGACTGAACTTACCAGGTCCTGATGCAGTTAAATGGCGACAATCTGACTTCTATACCAGACGATTATCGAGCAGAGCAGATCAACTTCATCAACGATAACGCTGTGTTATTCCACCACTGAGGAGTGGGTAAAGTCGTAGTTATTTCAATCGGAGTGTCTAGTACACGTCACACAGATGACGAAGCTCTCCTGCTATGCGGATTTCGATCCATTCACCGGACAGTAACGTAGTATATATGTTTCTCATTCACGGCCACTAGTCGGATAATATTAATGGACTGTTCTCTCGCCCGTCAGACAACGAATAGTCACCTCTGGTGAACACCATACCCTTTTCGTGACGTCTTCGTGATCTACGAAAGCGTTCATGAAGACATGTGGTACTCGGATCGTGTCCTTGGTACAATCTCGAGGCACAGTACCTTGCAATCAACCGGAGCAGAGAGCTGGAGCTACCGTGCGCTGACCTATGAAGTGGTTTGTATAAATGAGGAAGTCGTGTGGCGTGCGCATCTATTGCCGCCTTGTTGAAGCCGACGGCACTTACGTAATGAAGTTCTTGTTTCTCAACCATCATGTTTGCGAATTCAAAAGAAGGAGGTCGCTTCTAAAAGCTGACGCCTGACCAGCCGAGGTTCTACCATAGAGGCAACATACTACAGGTCCGTTATTAGTTTATGGATCACGAACGCTGAGAATTCGAAGTCCGGAAACTCATGTAAAAATACTGACAGATTCTTGTGGCACATGGCGACCTCGGTCATTGACTTACATGAAAATCATTGGCGAGAGGAGCCGAGCAGAAGCTCAACCTTGTGGTCGCGACAGCGACCGAGTCGGGTCCATTTGAAGTGTCAGCAAGTACGAAAGGATCAGGGCGTCATGGTCCATGGGTACGCACAACATGTCCAGCACGCTTGGTTGCTCGCCTTGTCAATCAACTGCGTTGCTGACCATGGTCATCTCCCGAATACTTGATTCCGACGGCCTTTCTTTCTCTCCGTCACTGTTGCTGATCTTCTCCCTTGTATTTGAAACGAAAACCTATGATGAGCTGACTGTGCCATCACTGTGGGCCCACAACGCTCGGGTACGATTTGGGCCATGCTCTTCAGCGAATCTGATAGTTCCCTGTTCAAATGAGCCGGAGCCGCTCTTGTGTCGCCTTGATTTCTTAAAAGCAAGCGTGACCTGTTCCACAAGGTAGAAGTCCCAACCATGGTGACTCTCCTCTATCTTGTTTCTTTGGCGGGACTGGCTCTCTGCGCTCCTGAAGTACAGCTTGGGAACACGACGTTGATTGGGCGCGATGTTACAATTCTACACCAGGACTTCTTCGGAGGTGAGCGTCTTTCATGCTAGAGCACATCTATTTAACACTTGACTGTACATAGGCATACCGTTGGCTGAGCCACCGTTGGGACAGCTCCGTCTGAAGGCTCCTGTCAGCAAGTTCACTTTGAACGACGACGACGTGTTTGACGCCTCAAACTTCGGATCAGATTGTCTCCAACTGGTGAGTATTCCGACCAAAGTCTTCCCCTTCACAACGAATCCCATTGTATTATAGAGCAATTCAAGTTCCATAGGCTCGGAAGACTGCCTGACAATCAATATATTGCGTCCCTCTGGAACTAGAGTTGGATATCAGATCCTATACAGATGACTGACACAGCGGAAGACAGCAATAGAGAATCAAGAACCTCGAACAAAACTGAGTAAACAAATTTTCCCCCTTCTCATGATCACAACGCGTCCAATAGCGGCCCCACCGTCGGCCGGTTCCCGGGTTCCATATTCCAGCACGCCTGGAAAACCATCCACAGATTGTCATCGAGCCCTCTCGCGACGACTTGTGGCTCTGTAGGCCTGTGCGGATGTTTCCCCGCCGAGGAGGTGATGACGACCTCGGTTGTATGCTTAATTTCGCGATAGGGCTGCTCGTGAGTGAGGATCTGGGAGGATCTGAGACAACTAGAGAGGAAGAAGAGAAATATGGCACACCTCAAGCATCGTCATAGCATACGCGTATATATCGGACGCGCATGAGAGCAAGCCTTGGCCCACGCACACTTCAGGCGCGAACCATCTGTAGGAGTCCGCTACGCCCCGACTCTGGGTGAAGGGCACACCGGTGATGTCTTCTACAATCTACTCGATGCTTGTTCAGCCTCTACCCAACATCTAGCAGAATGAACCAACCTGAGATAACCCGAAATCAGCAAGTAATGGCTGGCCAAAGCGGTTGATGGCGACGTTGACCTTTCAGAGTCAGTCAGTGAGGCTGGAAGCATGACGACGAAGGTGCTCACTGCCTTGATGTCGCCGTGAACGACAGGAGGATTCATTCCATGCAGGACTTGAATGCCTTGGCCAATGCCTTTAATCTATCATCGATCGAGTAAGAATGGTATCTAGAGGACTCGACGTGGATTGCCATACCAGTTGCAAGTACGACCTCGGCTCCAAGTTGCTGCTCTTGACGTAGCTAAGCGCGTCACCTTTCTCCGGCCAAGGGCTGACCATGAACCTGTAATTTTTTCAGATTGCCGTGCCAGCAGGATCAGGAATCGAGGGCATACGGGAACGGCTCGTCGTCGTTTTGTCCAAAACCATAAAAGGGAAGGATACGCTTCCCGCGATCAACTCTCCAGACTTCCGACCAGATCTTCACCTCGCGCAAGAACCTCTTAATGAAAAAGATGTTATCAGTTGGGTGTCGTCTTCTGACAAGGATAACCATACCCTGAGGCTTTTATCGTTTGCGTGGATTGCTCTGATAACCTTGATAGAGACTTTCTTGTGCTTGAGATACAGGCCTTCGTAGATGTCCATAGCGGCGGTGCCACGAACGGGGAACTGTCCCATACGCGTTACTTCCCAGAACGGAGCTGTAGGTTGGGCAGTAAAAGTCCAGACGCTTCTTGTAGCTGGTATAAATTCGTCGACAGTCCGGTGTGCACGCGATCGGCAGTGTGAATGTTTTCGGCCATGGACTGAAGAAATGTTCGTATCGTATTTGCTGGATGAGGGATAGCAACTCACATTCTGCATCATGCTCATCAAATTCTGCAGAGTCTCAGTGGTTTGCGTGACCGCGGCAGCAGTAAACGCTTGGTCATCCCGGATTTCAGAGAGCAATTGGATGACTTGCAGCTGGTCGAAACGCGAATTCTTCTCAAAATCTTCCTGCCAGCGGTGGATGCCCATATGAGAGAACCACTAGAAAACACAATGATGAGGGACCAAAATCATTTTAAGCATGGAGAGTGATAACATACCTCAAAGCGCGTCAAACAATCCGATATTTTCGCGTGGTTTCTCTCGATGTCGCGATTGATCTCCTTTTGCCGAAGAAAAGCGTCCATCTTGGGGAGCATTGTCCAGCCGTGCATCTGCGTCTTGATATCCATGAGGCAGCTGTTGGCGGGATAAGCATCGGAACACAGCCTTGACGAGGTGGGGGCTGCCTACTCTTGCACAGCCGTAACAGCCTCTTGCATGCTCTGCGGAACTGGCGCGTCCCGCGTCACGTCGCGGAGCGCTAACAGCAATTCGTGGCATCGATCGCAGAGTTGTTTGGCGGACGATCTAGTTACCCAAATTGAGTCAACGTACGGTCAGAGTCAACGAGTGCGCCGATCGTACCGATTGATAGTCATGTTTTCGCACAGCTGCATTATACCGCACAGAATGTCGACGGCGGGCGCCAAAGCGGGCACTGGTGCGAAATCGGCAACGATCTGCGCGGCCGACTTGCCCAGCGAGACGACGAGGCGAAGGCGGACTGACATGGTGTCAACGAGCTACGAAGTAGAGAGGTGGTTAGTGGGAGGAATAGTCCTTGTGAGAGATCAGGCTCTGATATTGACATGCTGCTGGTATTGCTGTAGGCACAGCCACAGCATGGCGCTTCTTTAGGCGCCTTCCAAGCGCCGTCCCTGTCAGATAACGCAAATAGTTCTACAGCCAGCAAATTTCTGGATAGCTGTTGCTAATGTCCCCTTCCAAGAAGGTTAGTAACATTCGTTACAGCTAGTCCTACTAGTATCTATAAAACTCACCCAAGTCTTTGTATGCACAGCCAACCTGGGTGGTGTGTTTCTTGACAATGAAAGGGAAGACAGACCCAAACGCTTGGTACGTCTGTACGTGCAGTGATCCAAGGATCAAGCATTACTATCTCAGTACTAGTACTGTGAAGACAGCAAGTAAGACTGGGCTCCGGCTACCGATCCGATTTTCGAGGGCCTGGACCATTTGTGAATTTTAACTTAGCTGCAGAATCCAGATCAACACGAACGCGACGATACATACTTAAATAAATATTAAGAATACTCTGGAGGTGGCGTCGGCACGCGGTCCTGCCTCGATATTTGCTCCCTGAGGAGGCGATACTGTAAATGAAGACCTTCAATCTCTTCTCGCAGTCTTCCATCATCCACTTCGTTTGACCGTGACGGACTAGGAGACTACGTCCAGTTCTACAGATGCTTCGCCGTCATCCACGCGGGCGGACTTGCGGGCGGATGCGTCTCTGGCAGGACCAGACGTTGAAGGAATGCAGTGAGCGGAGAAGGGGTCGAGTGCCAAAATCGGCTTGGGCCCACGGCTCCTCCTCCGAAGAAGGAAGATCGAAACACCACATAGCATCAGTCCAAGTAGACTCCCCACGATCCCACCTGCCAAAGCTGCCACCTTTGAATGGTGTGTGGGCGGCCGCCCCGGGCTTGATTGAGTGTCATCGTTGTACCTATCAAGCGTTTGACGCAGCGCTGTCTGATATGAATCCTCGACGTACGAATAGATGATGGAGTCCAATAGCAGAAGAGACTGATTGTGGGTTTGTCCTCGGTTCTGAACGGTGATGGTGTGATTATCCTCGAAATCAAACTCTTTCGAAAAAACGGTAACATGGTAGAGGAAGCCAGTCTGCTGGACGGGATCGACTTCGTGGAGGAAGGTACCTGCTTCCTCTTCATCGAGGAAGAAAGTCATTTCGGTTCGGCCACTGCAGAAATCATCAAGACTGAAGAAACGTCTCTGTTTGAAGGAAACACACGGTGGATTAGTAGATGATAGAGCAATGACACATTGCACGTAGACATGCGATCCTAAAGGATGCGCGCTCACGACTGATAAATTGCAGATATCCAGAGTCGACTCACCCATGAATGAATATGACGCGGTTAATGTTTTATTGTCGTTTTCGCTACCTGGAAACTGAGTGCAGTGATATGAGTGTGAACGTCGGCGGTTTCCAAAGTCCCTACTTGGTAGGTATCATGCCATGTTCCCGACGACGTCTGGGATGGGTCCGGGTGCGCAGAACATGTCCGACATGTTGGCCCAAAATTCCACTCCGAAGCAGGCGAATAGACAATTTTGTTGAGAGTGAGAGGATCGCCGAGCTGGTCGTCCACTGTGACATTCGCTAGGAGGGCGAAGGAATCAGCAGTAAAAAAGAGGCAAAGAGCCAGAATCTGCAGCGCCAGTGCAAAGAACATGGGAGCAGCAATTGAAAACGAGATAGTACGTGACCAGAAAGTACGAATAGTGCAATCTTGACAATCTGATGAGTCGCCGTGAGAGTTGATGTAGGCAGCTCATTGGGGCGCCACCGTCAGTATCTGACGGGGAGAAGTAGAACGCTTGATGGAAGTCCATTGATACGAATCGGCCTATTTGCACATCTGAACCTCCACGACTCCTTCGTTCGCTATGCGTATAATGCCCATAATCCTTCGACGACGCTAACACGAGCAACAGTGCTTTGTTGAACGCCTGCGCGAATCTGAGGATCGATGTAGATGGGAAGCGTCATTGCAAACCAGAACTGCACCCAAATATAACCCATCATTCTCCACACAGCGTTCTCTCCGAAGCCCAGCCGTTGACTGGCATTGACAATGACCATTTCGCACGTAATTCCAAGCGCTTGCGCCAGGAAGAATTTGAGGGCTCCGCCGTGATGCCCAATGAGCATATAGTCCGCAGAGCCATGGATCCATCCGGAGATGAAGAAGGACGTGTACAAGATGATAATAAATCCCAGCGTGGAGTCTTTTCGGAGAGAAAGCCAGGCGTTAATACGTTTTCCGGGCTCAGTGGCCGACTAGATAAGGTGAGCTAAGTGACATGGAGCGTGCATCGAAAATGGACTCACACGTCGTAGAAGCTGATGCCAGGAGCGACTTACATGACATGTCAATATTATCTTGTAAGATGGCTGGGAAAAGACGTACTTCCAAAATCTTCGGATAGTGTACGCCTCCCAAAAGCTACCAAAGAAAGGCCGCCCATCCCACAGGCCACATGTGACCATTACTGCACTTAGAAGCCCGTGATTCATGGTCAAAGCTGCAAACGCAGGGGCCGCCCAAGCCCAAACGTAGACGCATTTCCACAAAATTCTCGTTTCAGGAATTCCATCTGAAGCGAACGTAGAGGTATGTCTAACATACGTGGCCGCAATATCCCACATCAGCAACCAAAATGCTGCTTGTTTGATTCGGTCAAAGACGAATCGTGTTTTTGAGGTCGAAGTCGCGTAAGGGGGAGGCGGAAGAATCTTGGACGGTTCGTGCGCCCATCCAATCCCTCGATGGCTAGTCAGAAGGCTCCCCGCCCATCGGAGACGCGCCAAGAGGCCGTTAAACGATGCAGCCGGTATGCTTTGCCCATGTTGGAACAATTGTGTTTGCGGGGTGGTCAGAACGATATAGTCGAACGCCGCCGCGACGAGCGGTGGGATTGAAGACCCGATAGCGAGGTCGGTCACAACTTCGCCAGTGGTGGTATAGTAGAGGAGGTAATAGGAAATTCCGAAAATCGGAAAGAATACGATGAAGCGCAACGGATGTGGTTTCAACGCTAGAGCCGCGACCAGTGTGACTGGGATTAGTGTGTTCAAACCGTAGGAAAATTGAGCACGTTCCTCCAATTTCGACATCGTGCTGTCGGACACTGAAAAAAGAACTTTCGAACGTAAAAACATGACCTACCTTGGAGTAATCCCGACAGTTATAGATGCCATAGGGTGTAAACTAGACACTGGCAAGCGATGGCTAACAGTCAAACGCAGAGCGGCCAGGAGCGGCTGGCGCGGACACTTCGCGGGCAATTCCGAACGGTTTACATAATGTGCAAAGGCTTAGCGGCCCGTGTTGCAGGCTGACAATAGATTCGAGAATATTAAGAGGTGTTCGGGGAGACAGCACGACGCCTGGAGCGGCGCTCAGTTGCGCAGAACGCGCGTCAAGTCGGTGGTTGTTCCAGAGAAAGAAAACCAAGTCAGGCTCGTGCAAATGTGATCATGTGACACTAAACCTGTTAGACTAACTTCTCTTGAACTCACTTGTTTAGCCCACCATACCGTTTCTACTAATTCTAGACTTTCTCTCATGTCAGCTAGTGTTCCTCCAGATAACTGCGGAATAAGCCGCTCTACGGGTGTATAGCTCCTGGACTTGTCTTGAACTCCCCGGTATCTGTTCGCAACGTCTGGAATTCTATGGTCACATCACCCAGGTTTGGGGCTCCCCTGGCAGGTCTTCGTCTTCGTCTTCGTCGACATCTCCGTGTCTCCATGCGTCCTTTCTTCCTTCGACGGCGTCCAAAGGGGACCATGCGCTCGCCGACTGCTTGCTCAATTATATGATGTGCTAGGCCCTCGAATCTCTAGCGATCCAGAACACGTTTGATCTTCTCAACGCTAAGTTAAGCTTGCCGCCATTCAACAGCCAGTTACCATCATGATGCCTCAATGAAGCTATGACTTCGGGTTGTTGGTCTCCTGGCCGCGTCGACGTCCTTTCCTTTCTATTTCCAACTTTGGGAGTGCCGACGACGCAGCCGTCTGGAAGAACACTGAGCCGGCGAGAAATTCTTGGCCTGGGCACCAATTGGGTTACAGCGACGTCCTTCGTAATTGATCAATGGCACTGCTTGGCCTTTTTGCTTCCTCCGCCGTTCGTCGTTTAACTCAGCGAACTAACAGAAGGACAGGAATTCTCGCGAAGCACGGGCCCTACGCTCCATTGCGTGGTTCCCAAAATTCTCATGGCCATGCTCCTTCATTCATGTCTTCCAGGCAGATTTCTGTTCGGCGAATGTCGACCATGATTATCCCGCGAGCACAGAAAAGCGATATGTAAAACGCAAAAGTCATATAACCAAAGTAGTGGCTGCGCCGATAGAACAGGACGAGCACGATTTCGGAAATTTCGTGGCCAACCTTGACGATTCTCAAACGGAAATGGGCATGTCAATCAAGTCCTCCGGTGGAGGTCCAGGTCCTCGATCGGTATTCTGACAGTTCCTTCGTAATCATCGACATCCTGTGAACGGCTGTCTTTGGGTGAAAAGGCTACACGGTTTCGACATTCGGTAAAATTTGTTATGCGCTACTACTCACAGCTATCAGAGTTTCACGAAGAAGGACTGTACCCATTAATCACGAAAGAATAGAACGGATGAACAGCGTTCCGGGATGTGTATACAAGAAGGACTCTTTCCCTCTTTGAGGTGCTTTTTCCGTCATCTGTGAAGAGTGTGCGAAGAAGGATCGGGCGTACTTGGCTATAGCGTTCCCTTTCTTGCTATCATCAATCGACGACCTCCTTCGCGGTGCGCGTCCGTCCTGCCGGACCGCTAACATGACTATCCATCTGATCACTCATCAGTTCGTATGACTGGCCCACACATCCCATTCGCTCGTCCAAATTGCTTCCAAATAACCCGAATGTGGATCAAGAGCATCCGTACGCGTCAATTTCAATTTCAATTCAATTTGTCCTGGTCTCAATGTGCTTGGCAATGGTACCAGCGAGGTCGCTGCGGGGAGGTCTTGCATTCATTCAATTCTACCATCGTGTACTAGACGCGGAGCGGCATTCCTGATCCTTTTAACCCATACAGACTAATTCACTGACTCAGAGCACAGATAGTATCCGCGAAGCGTGGAGGATAAAAGTGAACTCAGTAGTGAACCAGGTCGGCGCTCACACCCCTCGCCGGGATTCGCGAGGTGATAGTGGTAAGTATGGAAATCGAGGAGATCGTTATAACTTATGATTCGGTGAATTCGAGCTACCACCGAGGCAAGAACACGGCGAGGCCGTGTTGTATACGCAAGGAACGACATCGTCGCGTATTGTCAAAGTCCGGTCTCCAATCAGCACCTTGTGCCATTAATATCGACACTGAGAGCCGCGCGCGGGGAACTCGAAGTGAAAGTTCAAAGTCCCAAGTTTAGCCTACACTCCGACTCGTGATAAAACATTCTCTGCCCAACACGCACCCATACGCCCAAGAATCGGGGTCTAGATTCCCCCGAATACGAGTGTTACCTCACCTCAAAAGTTCTCGAAAGGATGCGAGGATGCCGTCGGTACCTCGACCGCGGCCGGACGCATACTTCGGGTGGAGTACAAAGAAACGACGATAGCACCCCGTCATCATGATCTCACGGCCGTGACATACGACTTAAAGTTTGGTGAGCGCCTGCTTAACGTATTAAAGTTATCCTCGTGAAACCACCATGTGAGCCTGCTTGGGACCTTATTTCCGCGACGGATCTCACACCAGGATCTAGGGTTCGAGATTGCTCGCATTCATACAACGCCGGGCTCGATTATACAGAATTACACAGGTCCAAGGAAATCCCAAAAAAAGTAGACAGAAATCCCAAAAAAGTAGGCCAGAAAAGTGGTGTGGTGGTGGTAATACAGTGACTGCGCCAGTTGAAACTTTCATCCCTGATTGTAATACCCCTGTCCTCCGGCAACTAGACACAAGTATTTCAG
>JADNRX010000407.1:0-46272 GCA_015501595.1 Hymenopellis radicata
GGGGGATTCATCTTATACGTATCATGAGCCTCCTCCAGCTCAGCAACTCTGTCGAATAGGACTTCCATATTACCACTGATTTCTTCAGCCCGCTTAACTGCATGATCTGCGACGCGTTTTCCTGGCGAGCGTCATTGTGGAATAATAAACAAGGAATTTCATGAAGGGATGTATGGATTTGTCGATAATGTATGCATGATCTTCTCGCATCGTCTCAGAGCAGGCAGAGAAGTGACCCACGAGTTGGTCGAGTTTGAAGAGGCTCAGGAAGGTACTGTTCGTCGTACGCAAGCTGGATGATGGGAGACCGGGGTTCTCAGGCAGGGTGGTTGTCATGACACAGAGGCAGTCCCAGATATTCGTTATCGTGCAGTGCTCTGCGGAGTGCGAATGGACGCCGTAGACCAGCCGATTAAGAAGTTTGGAGGAAGCCATAAGCGAAAGGGACCGATAGACCAATCGATACTGGCCGCGCTCGTAAAGCTTGTACAATCCCACATTACTATCCTGCGAGTATTTTTCAAGCGGATGAAGTATGTAACGGAATGAACGCGATGTAGGCGCCTCAACCAGTCATCTGCAGTCCGTTCGTTATCGACGAGTCGGAACACATCGAGCAGTGTAGCGGTGACTACTACATATGCGGAGATGAGGGAATCCACGTCACGGACTACAGCCTGGTACAGCTCAATGCGCCACATAGGTTCTGCATCGTAGTCCGGGGCGTCAAGTTGCATCAAAAAGACAATGGATTTGAGCAGATCACTGAGCATGTCGTATTGGACTTGCGCACATGCCAGATGATGGGTGTGGAATAAAAGCGGGATGAGGTTCGGCAGATAGACGCTACCATCCTGGGGCGGTGATGCGGGGTAGAGGACTGGGTGGGTGCAGTAATGCATAATGATGGAGGACAGAAGAGTTTGGAGGCCGAAGAATTGATCGTCGGTGCGGTCGGGAAGACGATGTGATGGATGCAGTATGCGAGCCAAGAGGTTATCGAGGGATACAGTTGGACGAGGAGACTGCGCGCGGCTTGGGAATTGGCGAGTTCGAGCAGACCGCGATCGAGGCTCGTTCGGAGCGCCTGAAGACACTGTACGGCGAGATTGAGATGATCATTGGGGTTGTCGGATGGGTTCGGACGTGTTTCTAGCGACGGGCATTCTTTATAGTTTTCCTGGAGGAGGGTGGATAATCGCTGGAAGGCGACGCGGCTGGAGGGCGCTTTCTCAGCTGCCTCTACGAGAGATAATTCTCTACGAGGCCTATTGATTTTGTGCATCTACTCAACGTTAGGAGATGGAGATCATCATGGAGTTCACCTGAAGAAATACCAACTCGGAGTTACCTAGTCCACTTGACAGTAAATTCACTGCATAAAGGCTCGCTCTAGTCGATCTATCGTCAAGCTTGTTGGAGACCGGCGCTAGCGAGGATAGACAAAGGAAGCAGAAGCTGAAAACCGTTCGCTGGGACAAGATACGTAACGACATGTCAAGTGCTTGGGTTCTTCCGGCCTTCAAGCGCCCTGTCATCCCGAATACATACTAGCGCGGCCGCTGTGCAATCAGAACTCTGGTCAGTGGGCAAAGGAACATAAAATGCTTGGTTTCTCACGTTTAAGTATTATGGAGAGCCGCAATAGCCTGATGAGCTCCGGCGAACTGCAAAGGTGCGTCCACTATACTCAATGCTTCAGAATGACGAAGCCTGAGTACTGAAGATTGCTCATTCTCAGATTCTTGTAAGGATTCTGGAGTTCGCGAGAGTTCGCGTTCAAGTTGATCAACGTCATGTGATGTAGACTTACTTGCCCTGACTCCCACACTCGCGTATCTGCAGCTATCATGATGGTGGAATCTCTCATCGAGACGTCTGGTAGTAATGAGGGATGTCAGGTAGACACAACGCCATCGACCACAACCCGTAAGCCATACATTTATCTCCATCGCAATCAGTTAGAGCTCACCTTATGTCCAGTACCGCCAGTCCCACGTTTCCCGCAGGAAATCGTCGATGCCATTTTAGACGAAATTGGAGACGATACAGAAGTCCTGCGGCAATGCCGCCTAGTCTGCCACGCTATGTCCAACTCTGCACGACCTCGTGTGCATCGAAGAATCGTCCTCACCAGCGCCCAGCAATGCCAGAATTTCTACCGCTTGTGTTGTGATACCGAAGATATTCCTGGTCTCGTTCGTGAGCTGTGGCTGCAGGGTGATGAACGACACTCCCCTAATGCCAACGATACTATTATCGCTGCCCAGTGGCCAGCAAACGAACCATCTCTCCCCGCTGTCCTAACCATACTTCGACACATCCAAAGGTTACGCTTGGCATTCATTATGTGGAATGATGTATCCACGTCGCTCGTCTACAGCTATTTTCCTTCGTGTCCTTGCGCGGCTGGTTCGATATGATGAACGAAGTATCATCATTTATGAGGAAAGCTCCCCATCTTCGGGACTTTGAAATCCGAGACTCGCTCTGCGTTGATATTACCTGGCCTTCTGAAGGCGAAGGACCTGCCCCCAATATTGGAAGCCTCTGCAACCATTCGGGAATAGCGCATACCACGATGCTTGCTCCACTCTCATTTCATGATTTGAAGAGTGGGCTTGCTCCGATCTCATTTCATGATTTGAAGAGACTTTCCATTCATCTCCCTATCGCATTTCGTTGTGTGGTCGTAGAGGAGATGGTGTACAGTGGTCGAGACGCGCTTGAAGAGCTTACCTTGGCCGCTCCAAGTTCATCCAAGTTCGACCGTTATCGGTTTCGGTGTAGATACAGACGCCGAAGACGTTCAGAGCAACCGCTGGATCGCTCGGATTCCTACCTCCCGTGTTCATCCTTCTCGAATACCCTTGCGCGTCTTACGATTCCAGATGGTCGACCGTCGTGATGAACGGGCTAGTGCCGCGACCGATCCACTTGACATCTTGATATGCCTTACTCAATTCTTCGCGAATGAGACCGGTCCAATCGGCTTGGAACACATAACCATCGAAGTCATCCTCACCAACCCGGAGTCATGTCTCAATAACGAAGTGTGGCGGAATTGGGACGGGGTGCTCTCCAGAAGCAATGTTCCCGTTTGAAGAGCGTTCATGTAACGCTTCGTGGGTCGCTCGACCCTCTTATCCAAGGTACGCCGCGTCGGATGGACTACTTGGGCCAGCATATCAGCAGCAGCATGCCGGAATTGAACTCGAAGGGTGTGCTTCGCGTTGATGCGCCACGCGTTGTGTGACATCGACTCCTTCAAGGGAGAGCCAGTAATATCCGGGGCCTTCATATGTTGTGGGTATGGTGGTGGTGTGAGTTGATGGCAATGGTGTATTCTGGGGCAACGAGCGACGAGATAGATCCATACATTCACTGTCAGAAAACAGGGCCATTCTTGCTTTGTGCTCTGTCGATAAAAAGAGACGGATGGCCAAAGCTTTCTGGTTTATTGTGTGGCAGCGTCCGCCAAGTTCCATGGAGATTCGTGAACAACAAGAGCTCGGTGTTATGGCCGGCCCGATGGCCCTAGTCCTTTTCTAAGTCTTGTTCTCTCGTCCTTGTTCTCTGGCATTGTATTGTCTTCTACAAGAACAATACAAGGAGATGTGTCTTCGAGCTTATAAGCGTGCACCTTCCATACAGACTCGTAATTCTACAACATGCTCCCCTCCATGCCCATCATAAATGACGAGGACGACGACGATGACGAACGAGGATTCTTCATGTTCCTTGGCCAATGAGCTTTGTCGCATTTTCTATCGATCCCGCCGCGACTTTGCGGTACTACTGCCAGGGTGGAGATGCTCTGGCCAAAGAGCTCGCTCAGGATTTGGCCTGTAAACAATATGCTGCTTACTGTGTTCAAGTACGTCGTTATACTCACAGTATACCATTTAACAACAGTGCACTTACATTAGAGCAGTGGAATGGAGGTTACCTGATCCCGAAGCTGCATTCAACAGAATTTGGTTGCGGCCCATCCAAATCGGCTTGACAAAACCGCGTCCCAATCTTACGGACAAATTTAAGCACGCGACGGCCGATATGTGTGTTCCGATTCTACCTACGACCGCGCACCCTCTTGGTCGCACGCCTCTCCCCATATCACATCCCTTACCATGGTCAAACTGCTATCAACCCACGGTGGATGACTTCGATGCTTTAGTCGAGCCACAAAACTATGACTACTCGAATACGCCACACTTTCCATTCGCCGCTGATACGGTCATCACAGACTATACAAGCGAGGATGTTAAGCGTATAAACGCAACGGAGGCGGAGTGTACTGTCGATGCACAGGACGCAGTGGTCAACAGCAACGACAGCTCAGACTCTGAGAGTGTCGGCGATTATGCGCCTTCGCTCAGTAACGACGAGAATATTTTCTTTTCTTCCGTAAATGCTCCTATGTGGAACAAGATCTTCACGCCAGCTATCAAGATCAATTCCGACCTTGGAGTTATCAACGTCCTTTCAGATCCAGCGGAACTGTGGGACGAGCATGCTACGTTGAAGCGGTGAGTGCTGTGATGCCTTTAGATGTGCACGGCCATCTTATATCGTCACTCAGGATCGTCGACGAGTGTAAGACTCGCCAGCGCGCTGCTTCGCGTGGGCTTGGAGTGACCTGTGGCCCAGAACTTGAATCATGTCCGCGGAGTCGAGGAACACAAAGCTCATGTGGGTATCCTCGCCTTTTGTCATAATCTACGATTATTCTTACCGAAGCTCTCATGCACAGTGCTACCCAGCTTTTCAGGACTAGTGGTCAAGTTCAGACGCATGAGGGCCAAAATTGTCCGTGCCTTCAAATTCAAGAGGGTCGGGGTTGAGGGAGGATTCTTGGGTCCTTGTTAGGCCTCATTTGTGATAGTCTATATGTCGGGTGCTCGGCGAGCTGACAGCACTCTCGCAAACCACCTTAATGCAGAAACTGTGTATACATGTACACTCGGAACGTGCTACTTATAACTTACTCGGATCATAGACCGACCTAGACCGACGTGCGAATGTTTTTGCAAATTCGAACCTTGCCCTCATGCCACGAACTGCTTCCCCTCCGAATAACAATGAATTTCTTCCCCTGCTGTGTCGTCTTGTCTGTCTGCTCTCATATTACCTACGACCTGAAAAAAACACTTTTTTATCTTTTGAATGGACGGGCATCGGGCACCTGGCCGGAAAACCGAAGCGACATAGCGAGGTCAAATCTCAAAGGCGGAGAAAGGCTTCTCTGAAGCGAGGAGAAGGGCGCCTTCCTCAACTTCTGCGGGGCATGAGGATGTTTGCCATCGTCGGTTTGCCTAACCGATATCGCTTAGGCCCCGCACAACTTCCAAGGCCTCCGAGGATGCAGGCGCAGCAGCAAAGGTCGACGATCATCTGACGCGACATGACTCGAGACCATGACCGTATCCACCGAGACCAGGAGAAGCGAGGATGAGCAGAAGGACTGAAAGATCTGAGCTTGGTCTAGGCGAGGAGCACGCGCTTATTCCATCCGTTTTCGTCGTCGGTTTCACAGCAGTCAACAGCGGTAACCATGCCAGACACATTGCCTCGATGGGAGATAAAGATGCTCGAAGAGAAGGTGCTCTACCGCTTCTCCGGTAAAATGCTAATCTCTGACGCCCCGGAACTCCAGGGGAGTTGTCAATCAAGGCCAGTTTCTCATTTCGTCCATCTCTGCTCGACTCCTCCCGTTCCAAGAATTCTAATTGTTTATCACGTACTCGGGCAGGTATGTTATACCCTATTACCCTGTGCGCTATTTTACTCTTACGATGCTGTACAGATGACGCGGCAATGTTCAGGAGAGATGTAATCGTCGAGTACATGCATTCAGCAACTCCGCGGGACTGGTAGCATTTACCTTCCCGCGTTGAATACGTGCCCCAGCCGCTCAGATTCTTTTACATTACGCTTTGACCTCCCTCTTCATTTGGTATCCTTTGCATCTATCATAGATCTAACTGGCTCACACAAATCGTGTCACGTTGTGGATGATCATGATGCAACATGTACATGTGTACGCTCGGCTCGATAACAATGATGTTCGTGTCTATTCTGTCTTTGACTCCATTTACTGACGAAGCACATAGAAGGCGCAGTTGCAGATTGGCGCTGATTTCCTCCCGCCTAGAGCTTCCTGAAACTAGAGCCATCGCCTTAGACGCAAACTGTAAATTTACCTACGATACGCCAGTCCGTTAATGAAGGTCACCCTACCCGACAACTCTGCGATCAAGAGTTCGCGTTGTCCCGTCTGCGACGAACTCGTATCTCCAACTAACATCCCCTCGATGTGGCCGCCAGACTCATCGGAGCTGTCCGCAGTACGACATAACCGTTTATCATTCTCTGTTTTCTTTGGCAGTGATTTGGCAGGTGTCCAGGCACCTCTGCCATGATTGGCGGGCAGCTTTGGGATGTCTCTTACCGTCGCGGTAAGTGTGCACATTCTCAGTTTCTATTCGTCTTGGCAATTGACCCCACAGGCGCGAGGTTCTAGTGGCAGTAAGTAGTGCTCGCCTTCCAATGGGATTTCTACCGGGATGTACCGGATGATGAAAGAGCGTAAAAGATCCCCTGCTGTCGAAGTATACTGGTTCTTGGATAGAACCCGGCATTAGCGGATGCAGAGCGGGTTCTGACACGCTCAACGACCGGTCCTGGACGCGTCCGTGCCTATATATCCCATCGTTAGCGTAACATGGTCTTGCTCTCATTCCCTACGACGACATGGCCGTTGAACTAACCCGCTATGATACAGAAATGACTCAGTACGGGCCCGACGACAAGCACCGCTGGAATGGGGAGAAGGCCACTAGCGACGCTGGACACGACAGCATTGACACTCATGTCGACAATCATTTTCGTCCATCCAAAGGTCATTTCTCAAACACATCGGTGGACAGTGTGATGACCATCGCGCCTACCCCACCGCCTCCACGACATACATTCCCTGATGGCGGCCTCAAAGCCTACCTCACTGTCCTAGGAGCATCGTTCGCGCTCTTCAGCGGGTTCGGCCAGATGAATGCATTTGGGACATTCCAAACACATTATGAACAAAATCAGCTCGCCCATCTAGCACCTTTCACGATATCATGGATCGGCTCACTCCAATTGTGGGTCTTCTTCGTCTCCGTAAGACTCTCTTCCTTCTCTGTGCTCGACGAGTCTGGCTCATGCACCGTTTTAGGGCGCGCCTATCGGGATCGCTTTTGACGCGTACGGCCCGCGGGTATTGATGATCGCTGGAACTATCTGCTATATCCTTAGTCTGATGCTCACGAGCATCTCGACCCAATACTACCAGTACATTCTGGCGCAGGGCGTCTTATTCGGCTTGGGCGTAGGCTTGCTGTGAGTGTTTATCGAAGCGATCGACGCTTAGGCGATGTCTCTAATGGCTTCGCGCTAGCTTCTACCCATCGCTATCGAGCGTCTCCACGTATTTCTTCAAGTATCGAGCTACTGCCCTGGGCATCGCCGCGGCGGGATCAAGTGCAGGTATGTGCATATCTTTCGTTTCCCGAGTTTTTCTAAGCTGTCTATGGAGGTGGTGTGATGTACCCGTTAATGCTTGAAGCTCTCTTCAAACGAGTTGGCTTTGGTTGGGCAGTCAGAATTTCTGGTCTTGTCAGCGCCGTGGGGTGCGGCATCGCGTTAATGACTCTCACTGCGCTCACGCCCCGACCTGGCCCAAAGGGGCAGAGTGAATTTAGCCTCCGCAAGACGTTCAAGGACTCCAAGTTCAACTATCTGATCGGTGGCAGCGGTCTAGTAGCGCTCGGTGCGTACGTCCCGGTAGTCTTTGACATGCCTCTCTAAATCCTAGCAGGCCTCTTCATTCCTCTGTTTTACATCGATTCGTATACGACGTCGTTAGCACTTCCGCATGCGAAGCTCGTATTGGCCATAATGAACCTTGGTGGTGTTGTGGGACGCGTCTTGCCCGCTATACTTTCCGACAGGGTCGGCCGATTCAACATACTCGTTCCCAGTGCACTGCTGTCTGGCGTGCTCACTCTCGCCTTGTGGATTCCTGCTCGCACCCTTCCTGTGGTGATCGTGTATGCGATCCTCTACGGGAGCTCCTCAGGCGCATTCATCTCAGTCATTACGCCGTGTGTAGCTCAGATCAGCGACGTGAGGGAGATTGGAAGGCGCATTGGTCTGCTCTACAGCGTGATTTCATTTCCGTAAGTGTTGTTTTAACCTGTGGGAAAGAGAAGGAAGGGACTTGTAGTTTGAGACTACTCTACTCCCGTGGCGTTCTTTCACCTTCGCTGACTCTTTTCTTTTTTCTTTGCAGAGCTCTCGTTTGCGGACCAACTGGGGGTGCTTTATTGGTGCTCGATCACGGCTACACTGGCATGATTGTTTTCTCTGGCACCACAGTAATCGCAGGATCATTCGCCATCTTCATCGCCAAGTTGAAGATTGATTCGAAAGTGCTCGCCAAAGTTTGACGTTTTGGCCATGATATGAACGATTGGGACGGTCCGTCTTGGAAGGAAGTGCAAACATGGACACCTATCCACGTCATGATTTATGAACGACCAATCTTGTTTGACGAACTGTACACAATTATGTATTTCTAACCACTATCACGTTCGCCTGGCGCGGACGGGCACTGCTCGTATCTTGGAGGATGTACAGCTACGATATTCTCTTTCCGAAGATATTTTACGTCTCTTTCATTCGAAAAAATTCACGCCACATTATATCGGAAGCCGGTTATTTTTAACGGAAGCGTAAGCGTTATAATTGGTCACTATGTGACACGCGCTCCTCTTTCCTTACCCTCAACCTTCTTTGAAGGCTTCGGCTACTCACTGTGTGTAATGCACGTTCCCTAAACTATAATACTTCGTCACTGCCAGCGCTGTTTGACAGTAATTCTCGGAAATACACCGCCTGATTTGACTCATCTGCTGCTTCCATTCGTCTGGTGCTCAGCGTTCTTCAATTGTAGCTCATGCCGGCCCGTATCGGTGACTATTCGGAACCTACCATCTGACAAAACTACGTTGGCCCGCCGGTCCGTCACACTTGGGCTACAATGTATTAAATGGTGGGGTATCAAGTACAGAGTATTAGCTCAGGCTTTTCTCTACCTAAGCTTCATTGATACTCATCATGTTCAAACTTTTCCTCGCCTTCTTTCTCTATCGTCGTTGAGGTCGATCTGGGCCGCGACGTACTCGAATCCCTTGAACTCGCAGAGAGGTGCCGATCCTTGTATGCGTTATATTGATGGGATCTACTACATGACTACGACTCAAAATACCGATATTGCGATGTGGGCTTCGCCTACTATCGAAGGTCTCAAAACGGCGACGCCCACCGTCTTGTTCACCGACAACACGGCGGGACGAAACTTTGACTTTTGGGCTCCCGAGTTTTGGTATCTGGACGGACGATGGTACATGTAGGTGCTCTTTCACCCATTACGCAAGGCCATGGTACTCAACATGTTCAAGATACTATGCAGTTGCTGGAAATGGGGACGACAATACCACCGTATGCATGTAATTGCTGGAGGGACCGATGCAAGCGACCCCACGAATGGAAGATACACCTACGTGAACTCGTTAATTCCTTCCAACTTTGACTTCTGGGTCGTGGATGGCTCCATCCTGGAACTCGGAGGTACACGCTACCTGTTGTTCTCCGGAAAAACGACGGATACGGTTTGGACTCAGTGCACTTATATCGTCGCTATGGCAAGCCCCACGCAACTCTCGGGCCAAGCAGTTCAGATCAGCTGTCCGACTCTGAGTTGGGTGAGTTTTCGTGATCGTATGCGTACTTCGTATCATCTGTAGGAAGTGGCGGCGACTCCCGTTCAGGAAGGACCCGGTGAGCAGTGCAGCGTGAATTTGTTCACGTACTGATGAAGTTACAGAGGCGATAACAGTCAATGGAGTGACCCACGTACGCTCGGATCTATACCGCCCGACTATTGCCGCCGCCTCACAGCTTATCAGATTGTCTATTCCGCCTCTCACTGCTCTACCGATGACTATGTAAGTACACGCACTCATGAAGTGTTGTAGGGTTGATTTTGTGGTACTCACAGACACTTGGCCTTCTGACACTGACGACCGGCGCTAACCCTCTGAACGCCTCCAGTTGGGTCAAGGTATGGAAAAAGCTGTGGTACATCGATTTCGGGATAATGCTGATCTTGTTCAGTCAAATTCTCCTGTCTTCACCAAGAACGTGCAGGCTAGGGTATATGGTCCTGGACATCAGTGAGTTCGACATGATACTTGGACATATGTTAACACTGATGTATCATGCATTAGCTTCATGTTCCAGAAGGGAGCCGACTGGCACTTTGCATATCACGCCAAAAGCGCTCCGGGACTGGGATGCGGCGACCTGCGAACGACACGAGTTCAGCCGTTTAATATCAGCTCTAACGCGCCTGTATTTCCCACCGCCGTGGGAGACGGCGTTGCGATCAACGAGCCTTAGGTTTGACTGGGTCCCTATAGTATCTATCTACTAGGAGCTAGGATGGTGTAATATTCACAATCCATGTTGTATGTGCGCAACCACACGAAGAGACCACTTGGAAAGCATGCAACCAGTTGACAACCTTGTGGCCGGACTTTCAATCGCGCGCATGATAAGATTTCCGTGAAGGATCGCTTCAATGATCATTGTTCCTGGTCAATGCACGCCGATAAATGGGCAGATCCAAACTTCCGTTCGAGGAATCCCTGCATTGCGCGATATGAGGACTCAAAGCCTCCACGAAGGTAGGATTACCCTTGACGGCCTTATCGGTGGACATCGCGCGACGCAGCGTCAATTTGCTTACTCTCTGCTGGCGATAGTTGGGTGTTTAGTATTTACGAAGCCAGCACGTAAAAATATATCTATCTATATCTATCTAAGTCGAATTTAAACAGGGCCAAAACGGGGCCGTGCTGGTGTTGTGCCAAGGAAAGCTTACCCGGTTCCCCTGGATCGCTCTCTCTCAACCAACTCGGAGTTGACGACCTCTGTGTCGATGGTGGAATTGAAAACGGCCCGGTAGCCTCTAACGAAGAGGACTTCCTTGCTGACATGTGCTTAATGCCTGCTGTGGCCAATTCTGTCAACTACTGGCTTGCTGCTAGCCTTCCTTTGCTGCGCCTTATGGATATTCATTCCGGCACCCATTCAATATGGTGACCTGATTTGTGAAATGGGATATGCGACGGTATTGGTGCAACTGGTGGCGGAAGTATGCGGAGCCTGTGAGCACCCTCGTCGGCGAGGTAAATCCGACAAGAAGCGGAACTGCTCAGGCCTCAGGCCTCAGGGTACCATTAGCCTCACAAGGACGCATATGGTAATTCTCATCTTATCTATATCTTCCATACCTACTAATCTCGCCATAGATTAAAGACTACAGGTTGCTAGAAAACCCATATGACGTAGCACACGAACTGACGCGCCATACACATGATTCCAATGTCGTCTGCTCTGTCATCCCCTAATCAAATTACATCCTTTCGTCGCTTTCCTCACGCACACCGGCGCTCCAAGTTTTAGCCTCTCGGAAGAGGGAAATCTCTCCGATGGTGCCTTGCGAGTAACCCAGTATAAAATACCATGGTCTGCTTTTCCGAGGAAGCATCGCCCCTCCCTCTATTGCCACTATGCTCTCCACTGCCTCCATGTCGCGGCTCTTGGCACTCACTTCTCTAATACCTCTAGTGTGCGCTCAGTTCGCGGCGCGTCCGCTTTCAGCCGGTCCTTGGGTGAGCGGCCTCTACCCAGTTTTGTGTAACCGCTGATCAGCGTCTTTTCAGTTTGACGGTCGTGTACAGGGCCAGGCGTTAGACTATGGCCAAAATGACACCTCCCTCGATGTTGAGACTGACGTCGCGTCTATCATTGACATGAGAGATGTTTGGACCATCGCTGAGCGAAGGTTGAACTCCATTGTTTATGGTGCCGTTCCACAAGCAATGATCAGGCATGCACGAGAACTCACCCATCCTTAAAAGGTCGTATTGCTGGAGGCACATCAAATGAAGACAGTAAGTTTCTTCATCATTACGCTTCATCGAGTTCACGTGTTTAACCTCATGTAGCTCTCCACTGGAACGTAGACAGCTACCGGGAGGTACATCTCCGCCCACGCCTCCTTCGTGACATCACCAACGCGTCAATCGCCGTGAACTTCAGCCTGTACAACGGCGCTGGGGAGGAATTCCCCATCAACGCGTCCAGCCCATTTTTCTTTGCGCCCTCTGGATCGCAGGGACTGGTATGGCCTGATGGAGAATTGGCGACCATTGGTGCTGCCGCAGAAGCTGGTGTCGTAGCCGCCATTTCTAGTTTCTCCACTGTCGCGTATGATGTTGTTGGTGCCGCGAAGAGCGACAACCAGACACTGTGGGCGCAGGTATATCTCTTCTAGTTCGTCCTCCGTCTGGGTTGATGAACCTGGCACCAGCTGTATCCCACCACCATGACCCGCGCCGAGTGGCTGGATTGGATTAAAACCCGTCAGGAAGCGGGATATTCTGCTACAGTAATCACACTCGACGTAGTTTCAGATCCGCTCGAATCGAGAAACTGGCGTGCTGGAAATGAACGTGAGTTGACGTTCTTTGTAACTTCTCGTAGAGGCTGATCGGAATCGCAAAACCAAGACGCGACTCTAGACGCGCCGTTCCTGAACATCATAACATGGGACGATGTCCAATATCTTAAGGACAACAGTCCTTTGCCCATCGTTCTGAAGGGTATCCAGACCTACGAAGACGCCGTTTTGGCGCGCGATATAGGTGTCGCAGCGATCTACTTGTCGAACCACGGGAACCGCGCCGCTGATGGCGTGCAATCGCCACTGGAGGTCCTTTTGGAGATTCGCAAGAACGCTCCCGGACTGGTTGACGAGATTCCTATCTTCATTGATGGAGGTGCGTCTTACCTCGTCGTGAATGTCAGGATTAAAGAAGCTCATGTACCACGAAGGCATCTACACCGGCACCAACGCGCTCAAAGCTATCGCCCTCGGCGCAAAGATGGTGGGCTTGGGTAGACCGTGAGTGCATCGTCTTGATGATCCTCTCGAATCTGTGTTCACGCTTACCGACAGTGTCCAATTTGCGCTGACGATGGGTCAAGCTGGGGTCAAGAAGATGATTGATACCCTCTACTACGAGTTGCATCAACAGCTGCAGCTGGTCGGCGGAAACAGTTTAGATGAACTGGATGCGAGTTATGTGAGTACTACGGGCGGAAAAGGCGAGTGAAGACACTGACATCCCTTCAGGTGAACACGCTGCGGCTGGATGCTTTCATACCTACGTACTCTTCCTGAAGACTCATAACACTGGCGGCTCTTCCATGTAATTCTTGCTTCTTTCTGTACGCCATTCCTTAGTTATCCCTCCTTCCTATATGCCGCCACTCTTTGTTCATAGACATAGCCATACCTGTGTGTATATGTTTTTCGGCGACCATTGGATTGGTGGTTGGATATTGTTCTGCGTCATAACGAAAACTAATCTAATTGCTGAACGAACTCCATTACGCGCGATTGGTACTATGTCGATATAGCAGATTCGAAATCCTCCATAACTTTCATTTTGGTCTCCATGTCCGTCGGAATGATGGAATTCTCGTAGGCCATGACCTCCCAGCTGGAACGCTCGCAAATGCTCTCAGCATCCTATCCCGGTCTGGCTCTGTACCGCGATACTTCTCGAGGCGTACCAACAAGGCAGCTGGAAGGTGTTTTCTCAGCGGCCTCTATGAGAGATAGTTCTCTACGAGGACTGTTTATCTTTTGCATCGCCAGACGGTGAGGAGGAAGCCAATGCAAAAGATGAAGAGATGGAGTTACCTAAAGGAATATGATGAACTCGTGAACATGCAAGGTAAGTACTGTATGTCTTGAGCTTACCACTCTGTTCTAGGCATGTCAGGCGCCGGGGTTTTTGCCTGGCCTTCAAACGGATCTTCGGACTTAGACATTGCTGTTAACTGGGGACACTGTACGGCGTCACGAGAGTTCAAACGTTCAAGAATCAAAATAGCAAAGTATCACGTGATGGAGTCTATCTCTCCGAATTAACTCCGCTCCCGTGCTTTGCCTCCTACTCTCAGGATCGCCACTCTGAACATATGGTAGAACCTCGTATTGAGGATCATGGCGTTGACGAAGGACGTCTGGTGGAAATGAATGCAGTTTGTAAGCCACACATATCTTTCGCAATCGCACAGAGCTCACCTCAAGCAAAGTCCCGCGATCCCCACGTTTCCCGCAGGAAATTGTGGATGCCATTATAGATCAAGCTGAAGGCGACACGGAAGTCCTGCGACAATGCCGACTAGTCTCCCACGCCATGTCCAAATCAGCACGACCTCTCGTGCATCGCAAGATCGTCATCACTAACGCTGTTCAATGCCATAATTTCTATCGCTTGTGTGGCGATACCACAGATATTCCTGGTCTGGTTCGTGAACTGCACCTGCGAGGGAGCCATGCTGAGCAATTCTCGTCCGTTATCGGCGCAGATATTCTCGTGACTTCATGGACTGAAGATGAACCGTCTCTTACCTCCGTCTTAGCTTTATTACAGCGCCTCCAAAGGTTATACGTGACGTCCATACTGTGGGAACATATATCTATGTCCCTTGTCACCAGTGATCTATGCTTCATATCCATGTGCGCCCTGCGGTCTAAATCAATGGGCTCGGTGGCGTCCTGTATGAGGGCGGCGCCCCTTCTTCGAGAGGTTGAAATCCGGAACTGGGTCTTTTTGGAGCCCGGCGACATAGCTGTCGACGGACCTGGCCCAAGAATCAAAAGCCTCTTTCTCGACAATCATCTTGCACTCGAAGTAATTCAAAGTGCGATGGACCCTCGCACACTTATCCCATTCTCATTGCGCCATTTGAAGAAACTTTCCATTCATCTACCTGCTCCATATGACGGTGTCATCATTGAGGACCTTGTATACGGTAGTGAAGGACCTCTTGAGGAGCTTACATTGTTAGCTCCGGATGAAAGTGCGTCTTCCCGAAGTTGCCGGGTTTGCAGGAGCTGAGCGTAGTCATTTAGATTTCGGCGTTACTCGAGCAGTTGCGCGCTTCGAGAAAGCATGGAGGGTTCACATGCCCAGCGTCCCCGTTCTTCCTTCTCGAATACCCTTGCGCGTCTTACGGTTCCAGATGGTCGACTACCTCTACGAACACGCGGTTTCGACCACTGATCCCCGGCAGATATTGATGTGGCTTACCCGCCTTTTGGCCAAAGAGACTGGTACAATCAGTTTGGAACGGATAACCATTGAAGTCATCCTCGGCAACCCCATGTCCGTTTACTTGTGTCTCAATAACGAAGTCTGGCGTAAATGGGATAAGGTGCTCTCCCGAAGCAATGTTCCGAGTCTGAACAGCGTTCAAGTAACTCTGCGCGCGTTGTTTGACTCGCCCGATCTCAGTCCCCCAAGTAAGCGGCGCATGGAGGATCTAGGCAAACATATCATTCACTGTATGCCGACACTAGACTCTAAGGGTGTGCTTCGTGTCGCGCTGTCTTTCATTGGATGACCAGTCATTTTATATCGTCTACCGTAGGATTTCTATTGCTAGCAGGTTCAAGAAGTGAGAACCTCAGCCAATACACTGTAACTATATTAGGACGATGAGCTGTGGAATGCGCAGGAATTCGATGAGCTATGATGCTTGGCTACACCGTGCCACTTCTACCTACCTACCGTGTTGTTACTGTTGATACACCACTCATTGTAGAGTGTCGTAGCAGAATACTTGTTTGTCTGAACGAATTACTATGTTGTAAGTAGTCCCAAGTCGACCAAATTCATGACTGCTTCAATGCGACCGGAGTCCAGCTCACGGTAACCACCACATATGTGACCGGTGCAGCTGGGTATATGGCTGTGTTAGCCCGAGGGGGACACGGCGCACACACCACTTCTGTGCTACGTTATCAAAGGTCAGGCCGCTGGCAGGCTCCGGATCGGAGGTCCCAAGCCAACGTTCTTCCTGTAATGGATTGCCCTCTGTGGTGAGCAGGCGCCCATCATACAATTCGATGCGCCATGTAAGGACGCGTCGAACGATCGCCATCAGCTGTACGAAAGGGATTAGACTGGAAGAAGGACTTCGTATGATTGACATACTTGTTCGTAGTCGCGTTGGACGACCTCCAACTCGAGCTGCATGTCCTCCAGCCCCTGAATCTTCCCGATATTGCGCGTCCATTCATCCTTGAGTGAAAGCATCTGGTTGTGCTCCCAATACCACCAGTCCGAATTGCGCAGAGTAATCCTGAGACTACGCATACAGACGCTCGGGGACGCGCATAGCTTGGGGAAGTGACCTTCAAGCCACCACGACTGTGCGAAGATCTGGACGCATCCCACCGACTCCCGTTGGTGTGGCCGAAGGGCGTCAAAGTACTGCTCGGGTGCGTGGGATGCGTTGGGCGGCCCACGATAGCACCAGAACACGTGCGGCTTCATGAGCCAAGGGAGAAGACGCGTCTCAGCGTAGATAAGCTTGCACGTTCGCAAGAGCGCAGTGCTAATGATTTGCGCATAGCGAAAGCCCGGGCGATAGTAGTACGTGTGTCCCGAGTACGGCTGCTCGAGGTCATAAGCGCTACGGAGCGCAAGACGAAAGATATAGTTCCTAATCTCTGGAGGAATGGATGCGAAGAGCGGTGAGGCGAGCTGTGGATTGGCGCCCATGACAGTGTTCCAGGCAGACGGTTATCGAAGATAATCGAACAAGCCGTATTTACACGAGTAAGAAGGGCTGTGTGCTGCCCTTGAATCCTGACGTGATGGGGAACGGCTCCCGGGCTGTCGAGGTCATTAACTCTACATAAGTACCGCGGTAGGAGCGAAGGAAGGAAGTACTATATCACTCGGCGGGTACCTAAAGGCACTGCTGATGAGGAGGCGGTGGTGGTCAGTGGTGGATGGATAAACCCACGTCTTGTGGATAGACGCCAGGCTGTGCCCACAGTGTAAGCCTTTTCCTCGTTGGTATCAGGCTACAGCCTCCGCGAATCAATGCAGTCGCGTCATTCGGACTACACAATGTTGGACGCGTGCTATAAGCTGCAGAATTCTAAACCAAGGGAGGTCTACACTACATACAAAACAGTATTCTACAACCTGGTATGTGTCGTATTGTAAACAGAAAATTTCGTACTTGAGAATTCGAATGCTGGTTATCTGAATCATCCAACAGCCTCTTCACGTCTAACCACTGGCTCCTCCGCCTTCCTCTCGTCGTTTGCCGGTGTTCGTTCGACCACCCCCGGAACAAATATCCACGAGAACGCAATCACCACGCGGATGCCAGCGCCAACTCCCAGTGCACCGGGAGAGCCCTGACGGAATACGAGACCTCGAGCGGCGAGGGCTCCAAGCATAACAGAAGCAACCCCAGCAAACGTTGGTCACGGTGTAAGTATTGAAATCTTGAATAAGCCTTCGATTCCAAAGAGCTGGACTGACGAGAAGTCCAAGTAGCACGTTTCGAGATTAAGTGGTTTGCTAGAACAGCCGACATGTAGACTATCATCATAAATGAGGCCTAACAATCACATCCAAGAGGTTCTCTCTCAGCCCCGAACCCTCTTGAATCTGAATGCGCTGACAATTTTGGCTCTCATGCGTCTGAACTTGACCACTAGTCTGAAAAGCTGGATCGCACTGCACACGAAAGATTCGGTAAGAATTATCGTAGATTATGACAAAAGGCGAGGATACGCACATGAGATTTGTGTTCCCCGACTCCGTGGACATGATTCTGGCCACAGGTCACTCCAACCCACGCGAAGCAGCTCGCTGACGAGCTTTACATTCGTCGATGATCCTGAGCGACGAAATAAGATGGTCGTGTACATCTAAAGGTATCACAGCACTCACCGCTTCAATGTAGCATGCTCATCCCACAGTTCCGCTGGATCTGAAAGGACTTTGATAACTCCAAGGTCGGAATTGATCTTGATAGCTGGCGTGAAGATCTTGCTCCACATAGGAGCATTTACCGAAGAAAATAGAATAGTCTCGACAGCATCGATATCGTCACCGAGCGAAGGTGCATAATCGCCGACACTCTGTATCGAATCTGAGTCTGAGCTGTTGTCGTTGACCACTGCAGCCTGTACTTCGAGAGCACCGACAGGACACTCCGCCTCCATTGCGTTTATACGCCTAACATCCTCGCTGGTATAGCGTGTAATTGCCGGATCAGCGGCGAATGCGTAATGTGGCGTATTCGAGTAGTCATAGTTTTGTGGCTCGACTAAAACATCGAAGTCATCCATGGTCGGTTGATAGCAGTTTGACCATGGTAAGGGATGTGATATGGAGAGAGGCGTGCGACCAAGAGGGTGCTCCGTCGTAGGTAGAATCGGAACACACATATCCGCTGTGGTGTGCTTAAACTTGTCCGTAAGAGTGAGACGGGGTTTTGTCAGGCCAATTTGAATGGGTCGTAAGCACATTCTGTTGAATGCAGCTTCAGGATCAGGCAATCCCCCAGTCCACTGCTCTAACGTAAGTGCACTGTTGTTAAATGGTGTATACTGGCATCACGACGTACTTGAACACAGTAAGAAGCATATTGTTTGCAGGCCAAATTCCTGAGCGAGCTCTTTGGCCAGAGCATCTCCACCCTGGCAGTAGTACCGCAAAGTCGCGGCGGGATCAATGGAAAATGCCATAAAGCTCCCTGGCCAAGGAAGATGAAGAATTCCTCGTTCATCGTCTCTGATTCGTCGTCGTCAGTTATCAAGGGCATGAAGGACATGTTGTCGGAGGGTTATGAGTCTGTACGGAAGGTGCACGCTTATAAAGTTGGAGCCACATTTCCTTCTATTGTTCCTAGAAAAGACAATAGCATGCCAGAGAACAAGGACGAGAGAACAAGAAAAGGACCAGGGCCATCGGGCCGGCCATCCGATCTGTTTCAGGACAGATCTGCTTCCGAGCTCTTCTTGTTCACGAATCTCCATCATCATGGAACTTGCCGGACGCTGCCAGTGCCACACAAAAAACCAGAAAGCTCTGGCCATCCGTCTCTTGTTATCAACGGAGCACAAAGCAAGAATGGCCTTGTTTTCTGGATGTATAAATCTATCTCGTCGCACGTCGCTCCAGAATACACCAACTCACGCCACCACACCGTACCCACAACATCATGGAAGGTTCAATATGTGGTATCCATGCCTCTGTCTACGATCCGCTTCTGCAATGCCTTGACGCGATGGATGGCGCCGGGAGCTCGCGGACTAGCTTGGCTTCCGCACGATCTGGCAGCACGCTCTCCATCACCAAAACCAAGAAATTTCGTCCTTGTCTCGTACTAAGGGCAAGCCCCAAGGCCAACTATGCAACCATCTGCCTGATGGCAACTTTCGGCGGTGCCGACTATGACAATCTGGCAGACATTACGCGCCGTCTTGTTCGCCCTGTCCAACACAATCATCCCTCCTTCCCAGAGGCATCGACTATACCCGTCACACCAGCATGGCCCCAAGACCCGCAATGGCTCATTTGTCGGGCAAACGACATTACGACTGCGCCCTCTCCGTGGTCTGGCGACTACTCTGTGGACGCGGGGACTGTCGAAAAGCTTCAAAAATACGTCAAGAACCTCGAGATCAAACTCATGAAAGCCGCGTCGGCTGATCGTAACCTCAAGAAACGCTTGCACACAGATCTCATGGTACGGACAGGTAGCCTAGTATCGTTTGTGTGATGCTTATGTCCTTCTGTAGCGCTGGAAAAGCGCATATGAGGCGAAAGTCAGTAGATTCCGTCTCCTGGATCCAAATTACTTACTTACCAGATATCACAGGGTGAAGGCTCCATCTACAGTCAGGTACCAAACGGGAGTCAAGGCAGTCTGCGCTCCGCCCGACGTTACACGTCCTCGTCATGCTCCGCGTCGACGAGCAGCTTGATGTCCATTTCCGAAGTCTCGGAAGGCGAGGACTGCGACGCGGAGGAGGTCCCAACACCCACGCCCACGGGCACGACGTTTGCTGGTAAATTAATGAAGAACCTCACGAGGGCCTCGCGTTCTTCACATTTCTCCAAACGTCGCACTTCATTCGTACGTCATTTCTTTCAGCATATTAACGAGGCCTGGCTAATTTGAGCAGGCGAAGACCGACTTCATGATCCAAGACCCACCGATGACGCGAACGAATGCCTCTAGGGTCAGCATCTCGAGTTGTCGCTCCCAGAGTAGCGGGAAGAGTTGTTGGGCTAAAGGCCCTCCTGCAATCCGCGCGATGTGAGAAGGATGTACTAATAATATAAGACTGCATTACTGTACTTACCCTCAATGGCACATCTGAATGCCCTCCTAATTATTAAATGAAAAGTAGTGTGAGTCTCCAGCCATTGATGTAATCGCTCTATTGCAATGGCGAGCTGTGCGGTGTTTCCAGACTGGAACCCGCACCAGCCGAATATCGCTGAGAAGGATATTGCGTTCCTAGAGGTGGGCCATCAGTTATTTCAACAACCAGTAAAGGCGGGAAAGGAAAACGTACATATGAGGTAGTACGCGTTCATCTGGAAACTAGACATAGTCGTGTCGACCTCTTCCCGCCACAGATCAGACATTGATGTAAATATCCCCTGCCGTACTTGTTTAATCTGGTTGGTCAACCTAGGCTCCGGCGATGAAACGCGGAACTTTGATGGCATTTTCGTTTTGTCGGTGGGGCAGAGTAGGGCGGGATAGGTGGAATATGACTCAAGTACCGCGGAGTGGAAGAAGTCCGCAAAAGCGGTGGAGAATTACTCGTGGATGGAGAAATAGGCTTCGATCGTGTTAGCTTCACGTTGAGTCGTCCTCGATCGCCAAACACGCGGAATTCGAGGTCATTCCTGCAGACAATCAAGCGACCGGTGTGGATGTGGCCCCCTCCAATAACGGGGGAGCTTCAATAAAAAATCGGTAAGTCAACACGTTGGGTGGCGTTCCAAGACGGCGAAAGCTGCCAAGCGCGTTTATCCTCGACATAGATCATTGGATGGTATGCAGTGACCGTGCAAAAAGGCGGCCAACTTTTCAGTTGAATTGCCGATTTTAGTGTGGCTCCTGGAACCTCTTCGCATGCTGGATGTATTTCTTCGCCGATATCTACTATTCCTTTCTCGCGCGCCGCAAAACTGGTGTAAGCTGCTGTCTTTCACTTGGACTCGGCCTTGCAGATGTTCCTCGTGCTTTGAGCAACTGAGCGACATGTAGTCAACTGCAGAGCATCGTCTCTCGTTTGCTCATCGGAACGAATTATCATACACTTGTACACTTGCATTATACGGGTATATCCACCACCTATACCGTTACAGATAAATACCTCCCAAAAAAAACTCTCACATTACCCGACACGTCTGGTGTGGATCAATCCCCAGCTCAATCAATTCCTCCTCCGCTGCCTCCTTCTCATTCTGCTTGAGCTTCAGCCTCGACTCGTCCGGAAACCAGTCTTGCATAAAGTTCAACAGCGCCCAGTCGACATTAGCTGCACACACACATACATAAGCCAGACTGAATGCATCAAGAGAAAGAAAGAAGACCATACATTTATCCGCTACCAGAACCGTCGGCGCCCTACACATCGGACAGTCGCCCTGGCCGCGTTTCTGCATCTTCACGAGACACCGCACGCAGAAGAGATGCCCACAGTTGAGGCGGATTGGCTTGAACGCGATCGCGGTGCAGATGAGGCATGCGTAGTCGTCTAGGTGAGGTATGACGGGGAGAAGCATCTCGCCTATGGCTTGCACGAGGATCCGGGGAAACGATATCGCCTTGGCGTGCATTATGAGCGCTAACCGCTCGTGCCCAGAGGCGGAATCTGGCAAGGCCAACGCAGTACGTTTCGCGTGTTTCTTGAGAATCTTTCGCGTCGCCTCAGAGTTTGCGGTTTGGAACTACCAATCGAGTCAACCCAGGGATATGAAGATTGCAGTGCACACACCTTTTTGATATTCAAAATGTACATATTGAGTTTCAAAAAGGTTTCCAGCGCCATACGACTCTGCTTGAGCTTCAGTTGACGATTATCGCCCAATCCCCGCGTCGTTACGCGTTCAGCAAATTGTTTCAACCGCAACTCGCTTTCCTCGACGGTACGCTCGCCTCGAGAGGCCTCTCCGACGCCTTCAAATACTTCTGCTTCGACGTACAGCTGAAAGATCTCGCGCCATGCATTTAGATCAGTCTACTAATAATCAGAACAGATTCAAAACGCTTCTCTGGTGAAGTAATACCTTGTGTGCATGTGCAGGCGCGCGTATAGTCCCAGGATGCGTAAGCCTAGAATGCGGATGGAAGCTAGGCGTGGTAGACGACACGGGACGCGCAGAATCTGAAATGTCGCGCGAGAGCTGGGCGAGAGTCACTGAGAATTCGGATTGCACCGAGGTTAGGTGCTGGGACGTCGATTCGAGAGCCGTTGAGAGCATTTGGAAAAAGGCGGAATCGGACGCGAGGGGGATCACTAATTCGTGCGATGATGAGGTATTTCTGCTGTTACTGTTAGTGGTGCCATCACATGGATATGGGAAGACTGACGCTGGCGTAGAAACGCTACGATCCACCCGCCGTCGACTGAGCGCCCATAACAGGCTCGTAGTCGGTGGCCCTGCCTCCCTAGATGATGCGGGTGCCTCCTCGTCCACTTCCTCAATGGAAGCACCGCTGTCCAGCGTTTCCGGATGCGGGACATCGACCCAAAAGTGGAGACACGGCTCAATACGATTCCTCTGCTCATTCACCTCATAAACCACCCGATACCCATCCGGGAGCACCGCATCCACCTCCTGCGCCTTTTCCTTGCCCTTCCCGCTGTGCGCTAATAGCTCCTGAAGGACACGGGGCGTCAGACCCAGCGATGCGAGCTCCAGCACAATTTGATTTATGAGCTTTTTGAGCTAAACAGCGCATAGATGTCAGCCGGATCTCTCGACGCAAGAGAGAGAGCAATATACCTGTCGATACTGGACCGCATTTTCTCTCAGCTGTGGCGGAAGGTCAAGAAGCAGCTGCGAGTACGTTTTGGAAAAATGCATCGCGGGCGAACATCGAAGTTTCCTTTTTGGGCGCACTCCGCCCATGAGTTATGGGCCTCCATTCTTAGGCGTTCCCGGCGGAGCCATAGCGGATATACAAGAGCGCTGCTGGCTGTTTAGGAGAGAGGCAGAGGCATTTCACACCATTACCGGGTATAGAAGAAGCAGCAAGGCTCAAGTTCCCCCATGCCGTTATCTAATAATATCACCACGAACGTGCGTCAAAACAGACCTGAGAGAGGAGATGAGAAGAAGGTCAAATAAACGCGTCTCGCTAGGACGGTGATGCGGATACCACGGCAGTGTCGTCGCAAGTTCAACCTGTATTCTTGGTAATGGTTGGTGTGAGGAGGCTGGAAAGATGTGACACACATTGTTTGTAGTAAAGTAAGTTTAACAGCACTCAAATTGAGCGCTATGTATGGTGCTTACCCATACGCGTGTGCTTCCTGCTTGTAAGTCTCAGACAGCTCGTCGGGTACTAGGATGGCGGGCTGGACCATCCGACCTTACCCTCACCGCGATGTCACTTCCCAGAAAGGCCAGCTTACAGTAGGTTCCCTTAGACAAGTATCACCCCGAACCTGCGTCAAAAAATCCTCACAAACCATTAAATTAAACCACATGTATGTATACGCTCAGGGTATCCAAAATAACAATACCGCCTTTCCTTAATACGCCCTACGATCTCGGAAATGCCCCAGGAATCTGCTGCCTCCTCCTCTCCGGATGATGGAAATACGTCCCATACCGCGACTGTCGCGGGCTCGCCGGCACTATCGCCCTCGGCGTCTCGCCTTCCTCCTCAGGCGACGGAGTTCCATAATCCTCCTCGTCGCTATCCACATCATCGCCCATCCAGTCATTGCTCTCGGGCAGCATGATAACCCCCGAGGCATGATCATAACTCAAACGGTGGTGCAGAGGCAGCGGCGTAGTCTGCGAACGCTGCATCGACGACGGCCTCACATCCCACGGCGCCGACCCGCCGGAACTCGCGGGAGGCTCAGTATCCGTGTACTCCTCCGCGGTGGTCGCCACTTGTCGTTGCCGCCGAACGACGCTTGGCTTTTTCCGAAGCGTCAACACGACAGCCTGATCCCCATCTGGAGAAACGCGGACATTCGCGCGGTCATGATTAACGAGCGTCTGGCCCTTCTTCAGCGGGAGCCACGGCTCGGGAAGAACCCCGTTCAGAGCTGGATGCCCGTAGCGGCGTTTTCCAGTGCTGTGAGAAGGATGAGAATACCGAAATACCCATAAGGAAGGCGCGGGCTTACTTGAGAACTCCGCTATACCAGTTAGCCATCGGTGGTTGCGACTGCAAACATGTTAGCTAGGGAAAGCTTAAAGTAACAAAAGAAACCCACATAGTCAGTTCTCTCGTCTTCTGGTGCTACATAGAGCGTATCATCATTCTGAGCATATCGCCGGCGGTTCAAATTGCTGTGGCAAAGCACTCAATGACAGCCATCCACGAGTTGCAAAGAACCTCACCTTTGCGACCATGTAACCGGATGTCCCGCTCGCAGTCTTACGACATCCGCGGTTTCCTCGCCTCTTTCCACCTCATACACGGAGCTCAAACTGACGTACTTACTCATTGGCTTCAATGCCTTGATGACCCACCAAGACCACACTACCGTTCCAACCAAAAGCGGCATGAGAAGGGAGGATAGCACGAACGATTTGGAAAGGACGAAGAAGCCCGTCATGAAGACGAGGAAGATGACCACACCCCAAATGAGACGGACAAATGTCAGAGGCCACGCCTGCCCCTGCGATTCGTAAGGTTTGTAGAACACTGCAAATGATGAGTGGATGAACAACGACGTAAACAAGAGCATACCGAATAATAACTTGTACTTGTATACAACATAGGCAACGCCAAAGTACACTGCGCCGAATATAACAATAAGTGGTTGTACAACACTGTAAAGGATAGTGATAGTGAATATCAGGATGGCCTGCGGGTACACGACGCCGTAGTTGATCATCGGTGGCGCATTGAGCTCGGCAAAGTCTGAAGAACGATTAGGTGGAAGAGACGGGCCTCAGTGAGGCGTACCGCGTGGCGTCCGTGTTACGAAAAGTCTCATGACCAATCGTGGTACGATGATACCCAGGTTTAAGAGTTGCAGTGGCATAATACCGAGACCTGCAGGATGTTTAGTGATCTGACTCAAGTCCAGTTGAAGACAAACCTTGGAGGATGACGTATGACAAGAAGAAGTTTCTAAGAAGGAAGATAAACGTCTAAAATGCTGCAATATGGGCACTGCGACTGACCTTGCTTTACCAGACTGCAAGGCCTTGGCCAGCTTCTCCGGGATTTTAGCCGGGAAGTTGGCGAGATCTCGAACCAACTGCCAATATGTCGTAGCCAACAAGAAGATGAAGACCACGTTGACGAGAAGAAACAGGAAGTATCTGGAATTCCTAAGTTGGGCTGCAAAAATCAAGATGCAGACATGGCTTACTTCTTGAGTAAAGAGTACTCCACCCAACTACGCGCACGATAGCCCTGCAAGTATGTCAAAGCTTCCAAGAGGAAAGGCAGCAACGCGTTCAACGTGATCATTGCCACTGAAGGCAACGAATTCTGAACGATAGCCTGCACTTTGCTATTGCGGTCGATTAGACGGCCAAGCCAAGGCAGCACTCTCTTGATCTCGTCATAACTGAGCAAACTAGCCAGCGCAGTAATCGGGAATAACCAGAAGAAGAAGAGGAGGGCCATAGCACCTAGCACAAGGGCATCGCGCGTCCGGATGTGAGCAGTTGAGGGCGTCATATTGGCCCAAACGATATCACGCGGCTCGGGGGCGGCATACGTCCTACAATGGAAGGGATCCTTTGAATGTACGATCTGCAAAGCGACCTGTGCATGGGACATCTTCTCAAAGGTCACAAAAGCGGCCTCTGTCGCACGGAAGTTGCCTGTCTTTCGCCTCTTCTTCACCAAATCATCGAGCTCCTTGAAACGCGCCTCCAAGTATTCCAAGGCGTCCACTTTGCCTTTGAACCACCCAGGTCGTATGGTGGACGTTTCCTGTGGGGCACTACCAAAGGCCCTGATTCGACATCAATGAGCGGCATATCGGGATCGTAAGCCTCCACGGTACTCGGGTTGCCGACATATAGCGCCCATGCATTCTCGAGCGCGAGCAGAGCCTCGGTTCTCTGGTCGAGAAGCTTTTTAAGGGAGCCGACTTCTCGACAGACCGTGACACTTTCCACCGCGAGTGACATTTGCTCAAAGTACTCGGCCAAGGCGCGTTCGCTCTGGAGCTTCCGCGGGAGACTAGTGACCATAACGGTTCGGGCGGGAATGGAATGTACGAGCTCGAGAGAGAAGAGCTGACGTGATCGGATGAAGCGGCGGTAGTTCTTGTAGATGAGATAGAGCGCGAGAAGGGTGAAGAGGTAGGTGAAGATGAGGTGCATGGAAAGGTAAGTGTTGGCGTCGGTGATGAGGTCTAGCCAATCACTGCCTGGGTTTGGGAGTGTCGGGGGAGTTGTTGAATTGAAAATACTGGCGAATGACGTTCCAAGCAAGTGGGGCCAATCGTCTTCGTCTTCTCCATCGCCCTCGTCTGGCCAGTCGTCTGCGTCTCCCAAATCTTTGTTATGCTACCAACATGCATATTGAGCGAGCCGCAGTAGATAAGGGTTGTCTACGCACCTTCCAGTTAAGCGGCATGAGGATGGACACAGCAAAGAAGGAGCACGCGGAGAACAGATAGAACGACATTTTGAAAAAGTTGAGAAGCTAGACGAGAATAAGACGAGCTTGACTGTTTGAGACAAACCACGTACCACAGCAGCATCCAAGCCGACGATTTGGAGTACAGTAAACTCGGATGTGCGTATTGTAGGCAGAATCCAGCCAAAGAAATTTGGATGCGTGTGAGCCTCATGAGGGGAGAAACCTGCGTAATGTCAGTGCATATTTCCAGTCATCGAAAGGGCGCGGACCCTTCAGCTTTGTCCTCGGGGCATAATACAGCGGCCACCGTGTTCTGCAGTACGAAAAGATGAGAAATGACCAGACTCCAATGGAACCGGAGAGCAGGAGCTGGGTCGTAAACCAAGGACCCTCATACTTGACTACATCACGGTCAGTACATCCACAACTGTCGGCAACGAACACTTACTTGTCGGTGGGCTTCCCGGCGGTGGGCCGCCTGGATCGGTGCCGTTCAGCATCGTCAACGTTGTCCGGAATGTCGTCGCGCAGTCGACAACCCCTAAACGGGACCAGTAGTCGTCGTCGAGTGTTCGATTCGCTCGTGTGCCAATTTCTTTTAGTGAGAATGTCCTTTTTGGGACGCGATGACTTTTACCTCGACTTGCATGTTCCTTCGGTGTCGTAGATT
This sequence comes from Hymenopellis radicata, assembly GCA_015501595.1. Classification (NCBI taxonomy): domain Eukaryota; kingdom Fungi; phylum Basidiomycota; class Agaricomycetes; order Agaricales; family Physalacriaceae; genus Hymenopellis; species Hymenopellis radicata. The sequence continues at coordinate 27,494 of JADNRX010000407.1, forward strand.
CACGACGAGCTGCATACGGCCGCAGGCGGCGCGTCATGATGGTACTAGACTGCTTCAGGTCGTGCAAAAGCGCATCGAGGAGCGCTCTCGAATAAGAGCACAGGTACTTGACAAAATCTTTGTTTGAATATACACTCATTCCCAAAGCTGTCTGAAGAAATGTCTACACAAGAGGATATAGCCGGACTGCGCCAGCTCAAGGAATCGGAGGGCTTACAGAATGCTTGGGACCAGTTGCAGAAATGTCGCCAAGTCAGTGAGTGAACAACTCTGTGATTGGAAAACATTGGTGAACATGTTAAATAGCTTCTTGATGATACACGACCACTTCTAAAAGACCCGGACCCAACCATGCGCTCTATGGCCTCGGAGGAATTCAAGGCACTTAACGAGGAAGACGACCAACTTGTGAATACAACCTTACCCGCACTCCTACTTCCTCCATCGCCGACAGCGAAAATGTCTGCCCTGGTTGAACTGAAAGCCGGCGTCGGAGGCACAGAATCCTGCCTCTTTCTTCTCGATTTGCTCAGAATGTATCAACGATACATCGCTGAAACGTCTAACTGGAAGGTCACAATGGTGTCCGTAAATACCCTGGAAGAGGGCGGTGCGCGCGATGCTCTCATGGAAGTTGAAGGTGAAGGCTCCTACGATCGCCTGCGCTGGGAAAGCGGCGTCCATCGCGTCCAGAGAGTGCCTTCAACATCCGCCAATGGTCGCATTCACACTAGTACGGTGGCCGTTATAGTAAGTCTGGTACACCCATCAGCTTAGTTGGCTCAAACAAGACGTCTTTATAGGTTCTTCCCCTTGCCGACGAAAACACTTCCGAGGCAGAACCGCTCTACAAAATGGAAGATATAAAACTAGAAGTCATGCGTGCGAGCGGTGCAGGTGGACAACACGTCAACAAGACAGAGTCGGCCGTCCGACTAACGCATATCCCTACGGGTATCACCGTGTCCATGCAAGACGAGCGCAGTCAACATCAAGTAAACACCCTTCAATCCGCGTCTTCACCATACTCACTGCCCATGCTATAGAACCGCCGACGCGCTTTCCAAGTCCTAGATGCCCGTCTCATGGACCAAAAAATCATACGAGACATGGCGGAAAAACGAGCCGCCAAGAACAGCCTCGTCTCCGGTGTCGACCGCAGTGACAAAATTCGAACCTACAACTACGCCCAAGTACGCTTTCTCCTTCTCCTTCCTTCTCTTGGTAAATTGGAAACACCCCATAGGAACGAGTCACAGACCACCGCATAGGCCTTACCCTACGGAATCTGTCCTCCGTTATGGAAGGCGACGGGCTTGGCGAGTTCATTGACGCATTGCAGAAAAATGATGACGAGACGACGATGGAGCAGATGCTACAGGAGTAGCGTGGAGTTCGCGTTGTGGTATTTTAATTTTATATAATTTATCGCTTATCTCTTCTCGAGGCGGTGCGCTCTGCAAGTGTGGCGCTTGCCGGCTTGGCAATGGGCAGGTAGGTTTGACGGAGACTGGAGTGCTCTACTTGCGACTTGGACGGCTATCTTACTGAGCCTACGCCTGGGCGCGAACATCAACGCCGCTGAGGTCGCATTTCCTAGTGCAACTTGAAATTGATTTCCTACTCAACTTCGTGCAGTGGGTAATTCCAGGTTAATTCAATGGTGTGTTATCTTTCTGAAACCACCAACTGGAGGCTAAAATTTGCCAGACGCTTGAAAAATGTCATGCTCTGTTACTAAGTGTAGGATTGCGACATACAGCTGACTGAATCTGATTCGCAAGTTCATGCAGGGGTTCTTTATCTGACTGGACACACACGCGGTGCAGAACCTGGCGGTTGAACAGGAACAGGGTTGAACCAACAATCGCTGGGATGCCACTTTTCTTCTTCTGAATCTGAAAGGTTCAAGGAGCCACCTTGAAATCGGCAAGCCGGCAACTGAAAAGGTGGCCGTCTTTTTGCACGGTCACTGCATACCATCCAATGTTCTATGTCAAGGATACACGCGCTTGGCAGCTTTCGCCGTCTTGGAACGCCACCCATCTACCGAGAAACGTGTTGACTTGCCGATTTTTGACTGAAGCACCCCGTTATTGGAGGGCCACATCTACACCGGTCGCTTGATTGTCTGCAGGAATGACCTTACTGTTGAAAATCCTCTGCCGAATTCCGCGTGTTTGGCGATCGAGGACGACTCAAGCACGAAAGCTAACACGATCGAAGCCTCTTTCTCAGTCTTCCACTCTGCGGTACTTAAGTCATATCTCAACTCTCCTGCCCTACTACGCCTTTTTCCCTCCACCAACAAATTGAAATGCCGTCAAAGTCTCGCGTTTCGGTTGCTACGACGTCACGCACGGTCTCGCCAGAGCCTACGTTGACCAACCAGATTAAACACATACGGCGGCGGCGGATATCTACATCAATATCTGATCTGTGGCGGGAAGAGGTCGATACGACTATGTCTAGTTTCCAGATGAACGGGTACTACCTCATGTCTGGGTACATGTTCGTTTTCCTTGCCCGCCTTTACTGATTCTTGAAATAACTGATAGCCCACCTCTAGGAACGCAATATCCTTCTCAGCGATATTCGTCTGGTGCGGGTTCCAGTCTGGAAACACCGCACAGCTCGCCATCGCAATCGCGCGATTATGGGAAGGCGGCACCACGACGTTTCTCGTCGCCGATCAGCAGGCGCTGGCGTCGCTTCTCAGCTTCTTAGTAGGCGTTTTGCTGTCCCGCCTAGGAGAAAATATCGGTCCAAGACTCGGGGATGGCTCTGGCTTGCAACGATATGCCAGGCGTTCCTCACGATGTTTGCGGCCATTACGAGCTGGAAAAGCAACCAAGGCTACCCGGGAATCGCTGACCAGAGGTGAGATTTCCTGTGCGGTTTTGGGAATGGACCCACTGACATGGGTAGACTCGACATCGGGCCTGCGTGGAACGATTTCGTGTCATTCATAACGCTCATCTTCATGTCGGCAAGCATGGGCATGCAGGGCCTGACGAGTATGCGTCTCAAGACTAATTCTGGAGCGACACGTAGGAGTTCATCGGTTCTTCAAACTTCAACTGTTTACCGTTTTTGTTTGCAGTACCTTTGACCACAACTTGGGTCGAGCTCTTTGGAATCGAAGGCTTATTCAAGCTGAACCGCTTCAACCGGCCGAGAGACCAACGTTTGCTTGGGGTTGCTTCTGTTATGCTTGGAGCCCTCGCCGCTCGAGGTCTCGTATTCCGTCTGGGCTCTCCCGGTGCACTGGGAGTTGGCGCTGGCATCCGCGTGGTGATTGCGTTCTCGTGGATATCGGTTCCGGGGGTGGTCGAACGAACACCGGCAAACGGCGAGGAGAAGGCAGAGGAACCTGTGGTTAGACGTGAAGAGGCTGTTGGATGATTCAGATAACCGCATTCGACGATTGAGGAAACACTACGTATTCTCAAGGCCGAAAATTTCTGTTCACGATACGACACATACCAACTAGAATATTGTTTCCTATGTATAGGACCTCCCTGTATCTTGGATTAGAATTCTGCAGCTTATGGCACGCATCCAACATTTGTATATAGTCCGAATCACGTATTGATACGCGGCGGAGGCTTAAGGCGAACCAATGAGGAAACTGGTATGTAGAGTTGATGATCTCGACAGCCCGGAAGCTGTTCCACTGTGACGCTCGGACTCGTCCCATCAGCTCTCATCACGTCAGGTACACTCACACAGCATTTCTTAGTCTTATAACTACAGCTTGTCCGATAACCATCTGCGTTGGAACATGGAGATCAACCCACAGCTCGCCTCACCGCTCTTCGCATCCATTCCTCCAGAGATTAGGAACTATATCTTTCGTCTCGCCCTCCGTAGTTCTTATGACCTCAAGCAGCCGTACTCGGGCCACACGTACTACTATCGCCCGGGCTTTCGCTATGCGCAGACCATTAGCACTGTGCTCTTGCGAACCTGCAAGCTCATTTACTCTGAGACGCGTCTCCTCCCTTGGCTCATGAAGCTGCACGTGTTCTGGTGCCATCGTGGGCCACCCAACACACCCCACTGCGCACCCGAACAGTACTTTGACGCCCTTCTGTCACGGCAGCGGGAGTCGGTGGGATGCGTCCAGATCTTCGCGCAGCTGTGGTGGCTTGAAGGCGACTTTCCCAAGCTATGCGCCTGCCCAAGCATCCATATGCGCAGTCTTAAGATCACTGTGCGCAACTCGGATTGGTGGTATTGGGAGCGCAACCAGATGCTTGCACTCAAGGATGAATGGACGCGCAATATCGGGAAGATCCGGGGGCTGGAGGACATGCAGCTCGAGTTGGAGGTGGTCCAACGCGACTACGAACAAGTATGTCAATCACACGAAGTCCTTCTTCCAGTCTGATCGATTGGATACAGCTGATGGCGATCGTTCGACGTGTCCTTACGTGGCGCATCAAATTGTATGATGGGCGCCTGCTCACCACGGAGGGCAATCCCTTAAAGGAAAAACACTGGCTTGGGACCTCCCATCCGGAGCCTGCCAGCGGCCTGACCTTTGATAACGTAGCACAGAAGTGGGGTGTGCGCCGCGTCCCCCATCGGGCTAACACAGCCATATACCCAGCTGCACCGGTCATGTACGTGGTGGTTACCGTGAGCTGGACTCCAGTCGCGTTGAAGCAGTCATGAATTTGGTCAACTTGGAGCTGTGATACGGTAATTCGTTCTGACAAACAAGTAGTCTAGTAGGGTAGACGCTATACAATGAATGGTGCATCAACACGGAGCACGCCTTTCGAGTTCAATTGCGACATGCTGCGGATATGCTTGCCCAGATTCTCCATGCGCTGTATACGTCGGGGAGTGAGATTGGACAAGCATTGCAGAACTAGTCTAGCACAGGGATTACTTCACGGTGACTCAACGTATCTGTCATCCATTTCATGTTCATCAATGGCTGGAGACTCACACTACTTTTCGTTTAATAATTAGGAGGGCATTCAGATGCGCGATTGAGGGTAAGTACAGTAATGGAGTCTTATATTATTAGAACGTCCTTCTCACATCGCGCGGATTGCAGGAGGGCCTTTAGCCCAACAACTCTTCCCGCTACTCTGGGAGCGACAACTCGAGACGCTGACCCTAGAGGCATTCGTTCGCGTCATCGGCGGGTCTTGGATCATGAAGTTGTTCTTCGCCTGCTCAGATTAGCCAGGCCTCGTTAATATGCTGAAAGAAATGACGTACGAATGAAGTGCGACGTTTGGAGAAATGTGAAGAACGCGACGCCCTCGTCAGGTTCTTCATTAATTTACCAGCAAACGTCGTGCCCGTGGGCGTGGGTGTTGGGACCTCCTCCGTGTCGCAGTCGTCGTCTTCCGAGACTTCGGCAATGGACATCAAGCTGCTCGTCGACGCGGAGCACGACGAGGATGTGTAACTTCGGGCGGAGAGCAGACTGCCTTGACTCCCGTTTGGTACCTGACTGTAGATGGAGCCTTCACCCTGTGATATCTGGTAAGTAAGTGATTTGGATCTAGGAGACGGAATCTACTGACCTTCGCCTCATAGGCACTTCTCCAGCGCTACAGAAGAACATAAGCATCCCTCAAACGATACTAGGCTACCTACTCGTACCGTGAGATCTGCGCGCAAACGCTTCTCCAGGCCACGATCAGCCGACGCGGCTTTCATGAGGTTGATGGTGAGTTCGCAACGTATATTTGAAGCTTGTCGACAGTCCCCGCGTCCACAGAGTAGTCGCCAGACCACGGAGAGGGCGCGGTCGTAATGTTGTTTTCCCAACAAATCATCCATTGCGGGTCTTGGGCCATGCCGGTGTGACGGGTATAGTCGATGCCTCTGGGAAGGAGGGATGATTGTGTTGGACAGGGCGAACAAGACGTCGCGTAATGTCTGCAAGATCATCATAGTCGGCACCGCCGAAAGTTGCCATCAAGCAGATGGATGAATAGTTGGACATGGGATTCGCTTTTAGTACCAAGCAAGGACGAAATTTCTTGGTTTTGGTGATGGAGAGCGTGCTGCCAGGTCGTGCGGAAGCCAAGCTAGTCCGCGATTTTCTGGCGCCATCCATCTTGTCGAGGCATTGCAGAAGCGGGTCGTAGACGGAGGCGTGGATACCACATATTGAACCCTTCATGATTTTGTGGGTACGGTGTGGTGGCGCGAGTTGGTGTATTCTGGAGCGACGAGCGACGAGATCGATATATACATCCAGAAAACAAGGTCATTCTTGCTTTGTGCTCCGTCGATAACAAGAGACGGATGGCCAGAGCTTTCTGGTTTTATTGTGTGGCAGCGTCGGCAAGTTCCATAGAGAGATGAACAAGACAGAGCTCGGAAGCAGATCTGTCCTGAAACAGATCGGATAGCCGGTCCGATGGCCCTAGTCCTTTTCTTCTTGTTCTCTTGTTCTCGTCCTTGTTCTTTGGCATGCTATTGTCTTTTCTAGGAACAATAGAAGGAAATGTGGCTCCACTCTTATAACTGTGCACCTTCCACACTGACTCATAACTCTACAACAACATGCTCCCCTCCATGCCCATGATAAATGACGACGACGATTTAGAGGACGACGAACGAGGAATTCTTCATCTTCCTTGGCTAGGGAGCTTTATGGCATTTTCCATCGATCCCGCGCGACTTTGCGGTACTACTGCCAGGGTGGGATGCTATGGCCAAAGAGCTCGCTCAGGATTTGGCCTGCAAACAATATGCTGGTTACTGTTCTTCAGTACGTCGTGATGCAGTATACACCATTTAACAACGGTGCACTTACATTAGAGCAGTGGACTGGGGGATTGCCTGATCCTGAAGCTGCATTCAACAGAATGTGGTTACGACCCATCCAAATTGGTTTGACAAAACCGCGTCCCAATCGTACGGACAAATTCAAGCACAAGACAGCCGATATGTGTGTTCCGATTCTACCTACCACCTACCACCCTCTTGGTCGCACGCCTCTCTCCATATCACATCCCTTACCATGGTCAAACTGCTATCAGCCCACTATGGATGACTTCGATGTTTTGGTCGAGCCACAAAACTATGACTACTCGAATACGCCACGTTACTCATTCGCCGCTGATCCGGCCATATCACGCTATACCAGCGAGGATGTTAAGCGTATAAACGCAATGGAGGCGGAATGCCCTGTCGGTGCTCTCGAAGTACAAGGCGCAGTGGTCAACAACAACGACAGCTCAGACTCAGATTCGATACAGAGTGTCGGCGATTATGCGCCTTCGCTCGGTGACGATATCGATGCTGTCGAGAATATTTTATTTTCTTCGGTAAATGCTCCTATGTGGAACAAGATCTTCACGCCAGCTATCAAGATCAATTCCGACCTTGGAGTTATCAAAGTCCTTTCAGATCCGGTGGAACTGTGGGACGAGCATGCTGCTTTGAAGCGGTGAGTGCCATGATACCTTTAGATGTACACAACCATCTTATTTCGTCGCTCAGGATCGTCGACGAATGTAAAGCTCGTCAGCGGGTTGCTTCGCGTCTCTTGGAGCACCTGTGGCCAGAAGTATTTCCACGGAGTCGGGGAATGCAAATCTCATGTGCGTATCCTCGCCTTTTGTCATGCATCTACGATAATTCTTACCAAGCTTTCGTGTGCAGTGCGATCCAGCTTTTCAGAATTAGGCGCGAAGTTCAGACGTATGAGGACCAAAATTGTCAGCGCATTCAGATTCAAGAGTTCGGGCTGAGACAGGACCTCTTGGGTGATTGTCAGGCCTCATTTATGGTGCTAGTCTACATGTCGGCTGTTCTAGCACCACTTAATACAGTATGCACCCGACACGTGCTACTTGGACTTCTCCTCGGTGTATGACAGGAAGGAGGGATAATCAGGAATGGCGTACAAAAAGAAGAAACAATTTTAGAGGGGACGATCCACGTAGAGTTACATCAATGCGTTTCGGGAGAGCCACTCGTAGGAATAAGACCGATCCAGCCACCCCAGATTGTCTTCAACTTCGATGGCAACACCGAAACCTATAACAAGGTTACCGTGAGCTGGACTCCGGTCGCGGTGAAGCAGTCATGAATTTGGTCGACTTGGAGCTGTGATACGGTAATTCGTTCTGACAAACAAGTACTCTACTCGGGTAGACGCTATACAATGAATGGTGCATCAACACGGAGCACGCCTTTCGAGTTCAATAGCGGCATGCTGCGAATACGATTGCCCATTTATGGGTCGCGAGCGCGCGAGCCCCTGCAGTCTTATATTATTAAAACGTCCTTCTCACATCGCGCGGATTGCAGGAGGGCCTTTAGCCCAACAACTCTTCCCGCTACTCTGGGAGCGACAACTCGAGACGCTGACCCTAGAGGCATTTGTTCGCGTCATCGGTGGGTCTTGGATCATGAAGTTGTTCTTCGCCTGCTCAGATTAGCCATGCCTCGTTAATACGGGGAAGGAGACGACGTACCGATGAATTGTGACGTTTAGAGAAACGCGCAGAACGCGACGCCCTCGTGAGGTTCTTCATTAATTTACCAGCAAATGTCGTGCCCGTGGGCGTGGGTGTTGGGACCTCCTCCGCGTCGCAGTCCTCGTCTTCCGAGACTTCGGGAATGGACATCAAGCTGCTCGTCGACGCGGAGCATGACGAGGACGTGTAACTTCGGGCGGAGAGCAGACTGCCTTGACTCCCGTTTGGTACCTGACTGTAGATGGAGCCTTCACCCTGTGATATCTGGTAAGTAAGTGATTTGGATCTAGGAGACGGAATCTACTGACTTTCGCCTCATAGGCACTTCTCCAGCGCTACAGAAGGACATAAGCATCCCTCAAACGATACTAGGCTACCTATTCGTACCGTGAGATCTGCCCGCAAACGCTTCTCCAGGCCACGATCAGCTGACGCGGCTTTCACGAGGTTGTTGGCAAGTTGCCCAACGTATATTTGAAGCTTGTGGACAGTCGCCGTGTCCACAGAGTACGCGCCAGACCACGGAGAGAGCGCGGTCGTAATGTCGTTTGCCCAACAAATGAGCCATTGCGGGTCCTTGGGCCACGCGGGTGTGACGGGTATAGTAGATGCCTCTCCGAAGGAGGGATGATGGTGTTGGACAGGGCGAACAAGACGTTGTGTAATGTCTGCCAGATTGTCATAGTCGGCGCCGCCGAAAGTCGCCATCAGGCAGATGGTTGTATAGTTAGCCATGGGATTTGCCTCTAGTACCAGACAAGGACGAAATTTCTTGGTTTTGGTGATGGAGAGCGTGCTCCTTCGTGCGGAAGCCAAGCTGGTTCGCGAGCGCCTGGTGCCATCCATCCTGTCAAGGCATTGGAGAAGCGGGTCGTAGACAGAGGCGTTGATACCACAAATCGAACCTTCCATGATTTTGTGGGTACGGTGTGGTGGCGTGAGTTGGTGTATTCTGGAGCGATGTGCGACGAGATATATTTATACATCCAGAAAACAGGACATTCTTGCTTTGTGCTCCGTTGATAACAAGAGACGGATGGCCAGAGCTTTCTGGATATTGTGTGGCACTGCAGCGTCCGGCAAGTTCCATGATGATGGAGATTCGTGAACAAGAAGAGCTCGGAAGCAGATTGGTTCTAAAACAGATCGGATAGCCGGCCCGATGGCCCTGGTCTTTTTCTTGTTCTCTCGTCCTTGTTCTCTCTGGCATGCTATTGTCTTTGTCTAGGAACAATAGAAGGAAATGTGGCTACACCCTTATAAGTGTGCACCTTCCATACAGGCTTGTTACTCTACTACAACATGCCCCCTTCATGCCCATGATAAATGACGACGATCATTTAGAGGACGACGAACGAGGAATTCTTCATCTTCCTTGGCTAGGGAGCTTTATGGCGTTTTCCATCGATCCCGCCGCGACTTTGCGGTACTACTGCCAGGGTGGAGATGCTGTGGCCAAAGAGCTCGCTCAGGATTTGGCCTGCAAACAATATGCTGGTTACTGTGTTCGAGTACGTTGTTATACAGTATACACCATTAACAACAGTGCATTTACGTTAGAGCAGTGGAATGGGGGATTACCTGATCCTGAAGCTGCATTCAACAGAATGTGGTTACGACCCATCCAAATTGGTTTGACAAAACCCCGTCCCAATCGTACGGACAAATTCAAGCGCAAGACAGCCGATATGTGCGTTCCGATTCTACCTACCACCGAACACCCTCTTGGTCGCACGCCTCTCCCCATATCACATCCCTTACCATGGTCAAACTGCTATCAGCCCACCATGGATGACTTCGATGTTTTGGTCGAGCCACAAAACTATGACTACTCGAATACGCCACACTTTCCATCCACCGCTATGTCGGCCATATCACGCTATACGAGCGAAGATGTTACGCGTATAAATGCAATGGAGGCGGAGTGTACTGTCGGTGCTCTCGAAGCACAGGGCGCAGTGGTCAACAACAACGACAGCTCAGACTCAGATTCGATACAGAGTGTCGGCGACTATGCGCCTTCGCTCGGTGACGATATCGATGCTGTCGAGAACATTTTCTTTTCTTCGGTAAATGCTCCGATGTGGAACAAGATCTTCACGCCAGCTATCAAGATCAATTCCGACCTTGGAGTTATCAAAGTCCTTTCAGATCCGGTGGAACTGTGGGACGAGCATGCTACGTTGAAGCGGTGAGTGCTGTGATACCTTTAGATGTACACGACCATCTTATTTCGTCGCTCAGGATCGTCGACGAATGTAAAGCTCGTCAGCGAGCTGCTTCGCGTGGGCTTGGAGTGACCTGTGGCCCAGAATCATGTCCGCGGAGTCGAGGAACACAAAGCTCATGTGCGTTTCCTCGCCTTTTGTCATTATCTACGATAATTCTTACCGAATCTTTCGTGTGCAGTGCGATCCAGCTTTTCAGAATTTAGGCGACGTATGAGGACCAAAATTGTCAGCACATTCACATTCAAGAGGGTTCGGGGCTGAGAGCGGACCTCTTGGGTATGATCGGTATACTATCATTTATTACATGTCAGCTGTTCTAGCAAACCACTTAATACAGTATGTACTCGAAACTTGCTACTTGGCAGGAAGGATGGATAACTAGGAATGGCGTACAAACAGGATGGCAACACCGAAACCTATAACAGTTCAACTTAGGCGAACATGACTTCGGAGAGATATACATCGTCTTCCATTGTCACCACCAGAATCGTCGATAAGAGACACCATATCTAGAGGCAGATGGGCCGATGCTGAGAGTGAGAGGCACAGAACCCCACATCACATGATATTTACTAGTTGGTCAATTAAAGTCAACTTCAAATTAATTTCACTGGCAGTTGGAACGAGGGCGTATAGGTCAGAATGCCATCTTTTTGTTTCGGTTCAAAGTCTCTGCCCGCCAAGCTCGGAGTAGAGCACATCCTTTTCTGCCCCCTTACTTCCCTTTCGCTCTTTCTTGAAATGATTCGACAGAAGGAATGCCACATCTGCGACGGGGTTAAAAAACTAGATGCAAGTAATCTGGGAACCTACCAAGGCTTTGCTCGAAATTCAATCGGGGGTCACAGAAAGACTGTCAGTAGCGTTTGAGATTGACCGCACCACAAGCAAAAGCATAGAACGTACCTGATATCGTAAACCGAGCTGTTCTTCGCTGAGCTCCATGCTACCTCCCAGGCATTCTGTGACGCTAAAGCCCTCGTCATTAAGTTCACCAGTGAATTCTAGGCTAATGCCCCAAGGCGACTGCCATTCTCGGTATGGATGCGCAGAGAAGAGGTAATTTCGCCGATGATAGCACTGAAATGACGCGTCTTGTAGCCCGTCGAGGATGTCAACGTACTAACAAAGTTTAAGCAAACCAATCAAACGGAACCGGGGAAGCGACTGACTTTCCATGCATTGGATCACAGATCCAGATTACAGGATGCTGTGACTTTTGAACAGCCTCGATATGTCCGGCCAGATGAATGTCGATCTACGTGCGAAAGCTCACCACGCGAACAAATCTATGAAAACAGGATTATAACCTTATCCGCGCCATATCTCGTAATGAGAGTGATTCTCCCGACGTCCTTGGACGGATTTACAACTGGAAGGTCAATTAAGACGATCCTGGCCACACGCGCAATATGAACCAACGTACTGTCAAGCAGCCTGACCAACTCATCCTTCGCCATGGAGGGGCCAACTTTGATTCCTATAGGATTCCGGATGCCGCGGAAATATTCCACATGGGCGCCGCCGATTTGCCTTGTACGGTCTCCAATCCAGAGGAAGTGCGCGGATGTGTTGTAGTAGCCAGACGAAGACGCCCGAGTGAGGGCTTCTTCATAGTCCAGCATAAGGCCTTCATGACTGCGAACGATGAGAACCGGAGGATCATTCACGAGAATGGCAGCACCTAGTGTAAAGATCCACTTCTCCCAAAGTTCCCCGTCCGCCGCCTCGCTCGTAAGGTGCAGATGTCTCGGCGCCAATGGTCCGACTGAAGTCTAACGCGTCGGATAACCCCTCGACTATGGTTTCGAATTCTTTTCTGTTGCATGCGGATACCCTCAGAACGTGTAAGAGAATGCAATGGAAGCGTTTGACCTGAGGGATGGAGAGCGAACGTGGCTAAGCGACCAATCTCTAGGAGAATGCAAAGAGGCGAAGCCAGACGTCAAGAGGCCGCGGACGTGGTTGAGGGTGGCGGTGGAGTGGAAGTACGCACTGGCACAGCGTCAGAACTCGACCGGGCGAATGAATTGAAGTCTACCTGAGAAGACGCTGGGGATCCGGTGTGCGATCATTGGGATCCAGCCTACAAAGGATTAAGGTGCCGAGACTGTCAATGGTCGGGCTCCTCTGACCCGTTAACATTGTCCCCTCTGCCACGGAAATCGTCAATACCACAAGTATAGTAAAGAATGCCTCATCACCTGAAGCTGAGTACTTGCTTGCCATCTATCGTCTCATGAGTACTGCTCCTGGGCTTGGCATACTGTCCTGCAATTCTTCCAATACGAACCTGAAGTCAGAAAGAGATGCACTCAGATTAAAGACAGCAAGTGCGGAAGAGACATACAACGGGCAAACGCGCACCCCAAATCAAGATGAGCGAGAACGAAAGGATAAGCCCAATCTTTGCAGAGATATTTTGCTGTTGTTGACAAATTTTGTCAAATGGAAGTATAACTCCAGAGAAGCTCATCACGTACATTAGTGCAGGCATCGAAGCTCTCTGCACAGTCGCCAGCGTGTAATAAGAAAGCCTCATTGCGCTGAACGAGGCCAAGCTGGTAACGAAGCCTCTCGATCTACCGGGATTGATGGTTTGAAGCAACGTGTAATCGAGTATACTGACTTCGGAGGGTGTAACCAGTGGTGGGAGCGTTGCTAATTTGGAAAGGACTCTAGGAAATCCAAGATCAACACGCCGTTTCTGTTAATGAAAGATGCGGACCCAGCTAGGTTGGTGGGATCAGGATACTGGACGTCCTGAGGAAAGAATCGTGAGGAGCAGAACGCGAAAGTGTGACTTAGACTCAACCTGCGCGATCGGTTTGGATTTCCAGGACGACGGGGTCCAATCGGAGGCCATTGTATTCTAGACTAAACACAATTGCACGCGACCAAAAGTATGACGGGTCCAAATGTTACCTGCGCCCAAAGCTGCTGGATACCTGAGAAAACGCGTGTTGATGGAAGACGTGCAGCTTACATCCTCGGGGACTGATGTACAGTCAAGCAAATTAGCAATAAATGAGTCAAACCCGCCACTTTTGAAGCATACGCACAAATCGCACCTTTAATGGGCTCGGCGTTTTCAGCCGAGACAAACTGTTCTTAATCTACGTTGGTTCGCTGTAACGATGCTGTGCCAACACGTACCGGTTTTTGGGATACCACACACTGAGAAAACTGCGGTATCAGCTATTTACCCACACATTCTGCGGAAGTCAAACCGACCTTGGGCGTAACAAGGAGAGATATTTTTGACAGCGACACCTTGATGGCGAGAATGACAGAAGGCTGACACCGACGCAGCACGTGGTGGCACGGCTTCGGCATTCACCGATTAGAGATCCTTTTGGGCGAGTCCTTTCCCTCTAAAGAATAGCAAGTTACACTTTCGCTCTTAGGTACCTTTTTTAACTTCCCAACACGAGCATTTCAGACATCGGCATTCTAGGAGCCGCGGAGCTCCAAATTCGAATCATGAAAGTAACGCGAATCCTATTGAACGGGAAGGGCGTGTGCCGCCGCAGACGCCTCCAGGGCACATGGATTTTATGTATATCTGAGGTTAACTATTGATGCTTCTTTTAGTCGTATCCTATAAAAAGGCAGAGATACATGAGAGACCCACCATCTGAAACTTCGCCCACATCCTACCCTCAGCGATGTCTTTTATTCGAGCTGCGTTAACCGTGGTCGAGGCTGTTGCCTACCAAATGGCCCTCACGCCGCCCAACCCTACGCCGAAAAAAGGACGCTATCACACTGAAGCCCCCTACATTCTTCAGATCGCTCCTTTGATTTTTTGGGTGAGCAGCAATCTCTCCTCCGTCTGTTCAGTAGAATCTCACATGGAACCCCGGCACAGGTACACCAAGTTGTACTCTGGATCTTCGCGCTTTTCGAGACACTGTTATACTTGACCACTATAACACCCCTCGCCACATTATCACCATATGCACCACTCGCTGTCTGTCCAGTGTCGTCCCCATCGATTCCCCAGCTTCCGCCGACATCCCTGTTCCTCATCGGCGCCGCGTCCATGATTCTGGGCTGCATGATACGCCTTGAATGCTTCCGCTCTTTGGGAGAGCTCTTCACCTTCGATTTGACGGTACACCCAGAACACAGACTCGTAACGACGGGTTTCTATGGTTGGGTCCGTCATCCCGCGTACACTGGGTCGATGCTACTTGTCGCCGGAATAGCCATTTCTCACCTTACGCCTGGTAGTTGGGCGGCGGAATGTACCTTCGGGGACGGCTACGGCGTGTACGCGATGTACGCGTTCTGGGGCCTTTGGTGGTTCTGGACCGCGTCGGTGGGTGTTAGTCGGGCCCGAGCAGAAGATAAGCAGATGAAGATTTTGTTCGGAGGGGAATGGGATAGCTACGCGGCTGAGGTACCGTGGTGGTTTTTCCCGGGTTTATTGTGACGCAAAGGGATCCAGTTGTTTTGGGCAAATACCGCGCTGGAAGACGGTGTGACATGATGTAGGAACAATTACTATACCTTAGATTATGGAGAAACTTGCACGCAATGTTACGATTCCTTGAACGACTGATGAATGACCCACAGAAACGTGTGAAATCGCAGGTTGCCATCAAGACGTACATGTCTTGACCACGATATACCCATGGAGGTTTGATTCATGCGCACAGTGTTAGGAACGCCGGAGCTTGTTCTCCTTCTGAAAATGCTGTGTCATGGGCCCCCTACATATCATCCACTCTGAGAATATCCAATGAGCATGGGGTCTTATCATGATGCGAGACTTACGCGGGAGTAAAATAGCTCCTTGGAATTGCGGGTTGATGAGGCCCACTCTGTAAACTTCATTCGGAAAGTACAGCCCGCCTGATCCTTTTCATCGTGCTCGAGAATGAGACGTTCCTGTGGTGCTCCGTGGGTATCGGGACAGGAGATTAAGAGAAGCGTGATAAGTCGACTCAGCGAGTCGTCGTCGAGGAGAAGAGTTGGCCAGTGCCGGCCTAGGAGGTCGAAGATGCGATAAGAAGCTGTAAGTTACACTGTAAGGCCGGTATGAGGCGTTGTGTGGACTGGATGGAGACTACAATTCAGAGCACGTATAGCCACGTCTATTACTGCGGGAGCGTTCAGACTGAGATATGACGGGAGAAGAAAGGAAAAGAGTAGGGCGGAATAACATTTCTCCGCAAGATATTTCACTCTAATTGAGGCCAAATCATTGAGATAATACTAATAGATATTTGCGGCATCTGTGACCTTTAAATAAGAGCTCTATCCGTGTAATCGATAAGGAGGATAGTAAGAAAGGAGCTGTGCGACAGAACACAGTGTGGCACATTACTTTGCCTACTCAGACTCACGTGTCTTCCTGGATACAGAATGTGCGCTTATATTCCAGAGAGCCTGACACGGAACCCTCATGCTCTCCGAAAATTCATATAACTGCCTTTGGTTTAGCACCAAATCAACAAGTCATCCCGCTCGAAACAGCGACTTCTTCCCCAGCACGTTGCATAGAACGATCTGCGTACTCACGCGTGTACACTGTAGAACGAGATCCCGAACCCTTCGGAGATTGGGTGCACAATTGAGTGCCGGACGTATTCCGCAGTGGCGAGGACAAGGCATATCCAGCTCTTCAACCATGGGACAGGTGTTTGCCATATCGATCGAAGAAGGCATCGGTGAACACGCCATTCTGACTGGCATGCTCTCTATCCCTAGAGCCCCGAAGGCGTGCACGAAAGGTTAACACCCTAATGAGAGCCCGGCGCGTAAACATATTGGTTATTAAATTAGTGGGGAAGTCCACTTCAATTTCGAGATCAAGGCTAACTGAGAGCGGCACTTGACGCTACTTGGCGAGACGTAGAAAGGGAATGTTCAGCCAATTTTAGGTAGAACTCAGAGGGTGACGACTTGAACCAGGAGTGTAGGGTGACGGTAATGGTGCTCCAAAGAAACAGCGAAGACTGCGCGATCAGACGCCATACTCTGAGGAAGATTCAAGTTGCCGCGGCTGCGTCTATAGTACTGCCATGATCACGACCAAGGGATGACAACACCTCTAGCAGGATATTATGGGGTAATGCGCGGATAGGCGCGAGGGAGGAAGAAAGGGTGAGTCGGTCGCGACGGAGGCACAATGATGAGGGCGTGAAGTGGGGTGTGAGAAGCTCGTGGGATTGCTGTCGGTCAACGCGGGAACGTGTATCTGACTGGATGTGCCTCGGCACCTACTGGAATCTGGTTTGCTTGTCTGCGTACCATCGCCTCGGTGTGGGGGAGGACATTCGTCGGGGGTCACTGGGCGTGCGGGTCAGTAAACGACGGCGACAACGAAAAGTGAACGCACTACTCTGGCGCGTTTACTGTGTTCCGCGAAGATCCGACTTCCGGTGGGCACGTTGGCAACCGAAAGTCGACGTAGCATTTGGGCGGGGATTTTTGCAACGTGGCGCTGGAACACATTATTCTTCTGGGAGACAAATAAGTAAAGAGATGTGATTGAGAAATAGATGGTACAGAGCTGTACCAATTCTCACAGCTCTGTGACGTGTCGCATTTTGGCAGTATGGAAAAAATTTCTCGGCTGAAGGGTTCCAACTTCCGACACGAGTATTCCTCCACGGGCATGGTTGGAACGGGGCAGTCTGATTGATATACACATAATACATGCCTATACAGATTTCCAGGCAGAAGGAAGATGAACGGGCAGCTCGCCATTCACGAAACTAGTGGCGGGCTACTCGGCGCCGTGAATCTGTTCATGTTTGGTGACATAGTCCTCACCAACTCCATGTATGCTCGCTAGTGCTCGCAATCAAGAAAAAGGCTTTTGAAACCGCTTCCGGCGTCATTGTCGCGGAAGCACCTCGTGGAGGGCCGTCTCAGCCTCGTCGCGACTTCTGCCCAACAAATCCCCCAGAATGCCGCAGAAAGACAAGGCACAGAGTGCAATGCGGGAACCGCGTCCAGCTTCATTGTGTCGGAAGCACCTCCTCGTGGAGGGCCGTCTCAGCCTCGTCGCGGTTCAAGAGAAAACAGTAACAGAGGGCTAGGCTCGTGACCAGCTCGCTTCGCAATCACGTGGCTGCGCTTATCAGTCATTGCGAAGCGGCTGGTCCGATTGGTCTCGGTTTTGGCAGAGCCCGCCAAACTTGACTCGGCACTTAGAATTTATTTTTTTTCATGAAAAATTTAAAGTTGCATTCAAGGGTGTGTCCAAAATATATTGGCAGACATTCTAGTGAAATAAGTAGAAGTATACCCTGAAAGTAGGATAAATCAAAGAATTTTGTAGATCCAAGCAGTGGTTGACAAGATATGGGGGTAGGACAAAGTCCGAGGTTAGTGCCGATGTGATGATGTCATCTAGGTAGACTGCCTGAATTCCTTTATTTACAGATTTAAAAATAGCTTATATCAGTTTAAAGAAAGATATATAACCATTTTACATAGTTGGGAATGGTGTAAGGTACCAAAAAATATTGTAGCAAATGTTAACTACATCGGGGATTGAACTCAGAGGCTAACCAGGGTGTCAAAAGTCATGTGACTTGCCATATAAGGAAGGAGGGGTGGGTAGGTCGAAGAAATTTGGGTGAAAAACTTTAATTGACATAGTGTACTTTTAAATTTTGTGACACCCCTTGGTTGCATTCTTCTCTGAAACTTCGAGACCTCTGGACAGAATGTCCAATTAGGATGTGCGCCGTACCGTATGTACGGTCCATACGGTACGGCATACGGGTTACGGTACCGTACCGTGAGGATCCTGGAATACGGTCAACGTTCGGTCATACGCCGTGATACGGTCACTCACTGCTGGCTCGGATGATGTTCATACTGGTACCATTCCAGCAGCAGTCATTGTATCTTGTATACCAGCATTAATACAACTTCTTTCAGCTGAAATGTCTGGTCGTTGTCGCTGGAAGACGTCGCGAACGATGTGCATGTCCCAATCGGGCATGGCCACGTGACCAGCTTGTCGATGGACGACGACTTCCACTTTGTTAGGACCGCAGGACACTCGCTATTGCCTGGATAACATCAAGATAGATGCTTTGGCTGTTGTGGTGTCTCT